>JADLZN010008716.1:720000-743794 GCA_018155175.1 Sinocyclocheilus anophthalmus
CGCCTGCGTCATTTTTGAGCGAGATGCTAACGGTCTAATCAGATTCAATGATCTATGCTAAGCTAAGCTAATACTGCTACCGCCAGACCCGGAGATCGGCTGAACGGATTCGAAAACGGTGAAACTCATCTGTTTAACTCTAGGGGAGCTGGAAAATGAGCCTATTTTCAAAAATAGTGGAGTGTTCCTTTAATAAACTGAATGAAATAAAGACAGAAGTCATATTAGTTAGCATTCCTTTATCAGAAGTGGACACGGAGGTTAATCTGAATCACTTCTCTCGTCACTGTCCTGACTAAACTTCATTCAGAACAATCCCAGGTGCTCCTTCATTATTTATCTTCCCTTGACTGTTTTAAATGAAAGATGTTGGGAATATGGTTTTCATTAATAATCAGTTTATCTGATTTTTTTCTTTTGTAAAATCATTTTAAATAACCCAAGACATCATCCTCCAGGAGGTGGACGGAACACATCACACCAGTAAGTGCTGTCAGTGGATTTCATCAATTCTGGTATGTTTCAGTCAGCTTGTGTCACAATTCCCATCCGCTTGACAATATTAAAATACCATAACCCTGACCAGGCTATAATAAAGATACGGAGAAGTATTTTGTTGTTGTTGTTAATGAATGATCACCAGTGTTGGGGGTAACGCATTACAAGTAACGCGAGTTACGTAATCAGATTACTTTTTTCAAGTAACTAGTAAAGTAACGCATTACTTTTTAATTTACAAGAGAATATCTGAGTTACTTTTTCAAATAAGTAACGCAAGTTACTTTGTTTCTTCAATGTATTGATTGACAGCTCTGGTGTCGCCATGGTGACAGAAATCAGATGTTACTGTAGCTCTAAAATAAATATGAATATGCATTAATTCATCTCACTCACAAACAAAACACAGATTCAGTATTCCTCAAAATGAATACAAATAATGCAACTCAGAATATGACGCAAACCTGCAATAATTAAATGTTAAACAACAAAAATATGCTTTATGTATTTAATCCCATTCTATTAGCTTCTGAGCTTCGATGATGCAGTTCAAGCGTACTAATAATCACACATTACTCTAGACACACATCTGTGTGTGTTTGTTTATTGCTGAAGTGTTGAAATGTCTTCTTCTGCGTTCTACTGTACTTTCCCTTCAGCCTGAGGCGCATTCACTTCACTTCTGCTCTGAAAGGCTTTTATATTTGCCCAAAATATAACTTTTTTATTTTAAAAACAAACAAGCAAGCCCTGTCCAGATTTAAAAAGTAACGCAAAAGTAACGTAACACATTACTTTCCATAAAAAGTAACTAAGTAACGTAATTAGTTACTTTATGGAGTAACGCAACATTGTAATGCATTACTTTTAAAAGTAACTTTCCCCAACACTGTGATACGCTAGTTTGAACAGCACGACTGCTTTTTAAAAGATGTTTTTCTTTTTTCTTTCTTCTGCTGAATACAAAATAAGTTATTTTGAAGAATGTGTGTAACCAAACAGTTGCCGGTCGCCATTGACTTCCATATTATGTAAAAAAAATTATAAATGTAAGTCAACAGAAACCATCAAGTATTTGGTTAGAAACATTGTTTGAAATATTTGCTTTTGTGTTTAACAGAAGAAAGAAAATCATACAGATTTGGGACAACATGAGGGTGAGTAAATGATGACAGATTTCATTTTTGGGTGCATGTCTCTTTAAGGCTTCAGGGAGCTTGCTTGAAACAGACATCTAAGTTATTGTGTCTCATACATAATTTCTGCTGTGGGTCGGCAGTGTTTCCAAGTGTTTTTCTGGTTTAAGAAGCTGTGCTCAGCTTTACTGTCTGTACAGTTTATCTAATGGATTTTTTTTTTTTAGGTTACTGGTTGTTTTTTTTAAGGGTTTAAATTGTCTCGGTCTTCCTAATGTTAATGACCTGTCTGGAACTACACAGTACTTCATGCCGATTCGTTTATATAACTCCCAAGTGCCCAAATATTGTGTGACCACTGTTTACAATGTTACATGTGTGCAGCAGCACAAAAAGCTCGTGGTAAGTTGCTGGGGGATATTTGTAGCAATAGCCTAAAATACATTGTATGGGTCACAATTATACATTTCTCTTTTATGCCAAAAATCATTAGGATATTAAGTAAAGATCATGTTCCATGAAGATATTTTGTAAATTTAATACCGTAAATATATCAAAATTTAATTATTGATTAGTAATATGCATTACTAAGAACTTCATTTGAACAACTTTAAAAGTGATTTTCTCAATATTTAGATTTTTTTTTTTACAACCTTTAGATTCCAGATTTTCAAATATTTTCCGATCCTAACAAACCATACATCAATGTAAAGCTTATTTATTCAGCTTTCAGCTGATGCATAGATCTCAATTTCAAAAAAATTGACCCTTAGACTGGTTTTGTGCTCCAGGGTCACATTTTTTGTTACAAAACGCTGCGTAAATGAGAAACGCTTGACCCGAGCGCAGCGTCACGTGACTCGGCCAGTACGTCAGCACGCACGGTGATCGGGCGTCACGTGACGCGCTGTGAGTACGCGGCGGAATTGGAAGTGAAGATGGCGGATGAGGAGGCCGAGCAGGACCGCGGCGACGCTTCCAGCGCTTTAAACGCGCTCACGACGCGACTGAGGGACATAGCGGCGGCTCTGGAGACCAGCCAGGAGTCTCCCGACGAGCGAGCGTCGCAGTACTGCTATGAGTTCTGTCAGGTGAGCGCAGATGGTCCCCGAGCAGCTCGTAAACACTCGCACACGGCGACAGTAAAGCAGTTAACTCGCTAGCAGGCGACCTAACACGGGTTTAGACGGCGCTCTGCTGCGCTAGCGCGTTTACTGAGGCTCAGTCAGGCGTTCGGCGTCGATGTGAGCCTCGTGACGCTCAGGACTGTAAACAAGCTCGCAGCGCGCGCACAGCTGCAGGAGCTAGTAGCTGATCAGCGCCATCATCTGTTCTCAATATCCTCCACTGCGCATCCGGGGCTTAACCCTGCTCTGGCTCCCACTGGACAGCACTGACGGCACTGATCACATCATCTGGCTCTTCACACTGCATGTGAAATAGATAATAGTGATGTGCAGAGAGTGTCAGATCTTCAGTAAGCTTGCAGACTTTCATCATCAGCATAACAGGGCTCCAGACAAAAACAAATCCAGTAAGGAGCCACTGGCTCCTGTAAGAAAAAACATAGGCGCCAAATTATTTTTTTAGGTGCCATAGAATAAACGTGTTTTATTTATTTCATTATTATTTTTTAACATTTCAGTCATACTGTCATGTGTTCATGTCTCATCTTTTCTTGATTTAGTCAGTGTTTTAATGGATCTTGTAGAGGAGCTGGGAGCTAATGTGCTTTCCAGCTTGAAATATACAGTCACGCGTTGTTCCTGACACAGAATCTGTACCGATATCACGGACCGTAAGCTTCGCTGAGTGTAGTGCGGCCTCCTCCTGTAAATGTTGTCATGCACTCTTAAAAATAAAGGAGCTTCACGATGCCACAGAAGAAGCTTTTATGTCTGAATGGTTCCAGAAAGAACCGTATCATCATGTTTGACAGAAGCTTCTTTGTGGCGAAGGAAGGTTCTTCAGATTATAAACCGTTGAGAAAGAGATGTTCTTTAAAGAACCTTTGACTGAATGCTTCTGTGAAGAAGCACCTTTATTTTTAGGAGTGCGTGTCTTTCACACTTTCAGTCTGTTTCTCTTCGTTAGTAAAATGCAATTTTATAGGACTTGAATCGTGTAGACAGCACGTTAAGTAAAAATATTAAAATGCGACAGCACATAAATATAGCAAAATGCTCCTCTTTATAGTTATTAGACTGATGAGCTTATGGACACCGAACGGTTATTCTGAGATAAATGTATATTACGTTGCAATGTTTACAAGCTCTACACGTTTTCCGCCGTTTGAAACACTGAATGAGCTTTTACACGAGACATTTCAGTCAGTTGTGTAGGCTCTCTTATAAAATAGCTTATCTTTTGATGTAGTTGATGTTCATTATGCACTATAGTAGTAAAGAGAAAGACAGCTTTACCTGTTGCAGTGTGTTCAAGTTCTGCACTTTCTCTCGCACGTCTCCGTCATGTCGATCTCTCTCGCGCTGCACAGCTGAGCTGCGTTTAGCAGGTGTGCGTCAGAGATGAGGACTGTTGAAACTCTTTTCCACTAAAACTTGGATGAGCATCGTCTCGGTTTAATACGCGAACATAGCAAAAGATGTCATCGCAAAACAATCAGGAAAAAAGGCATTACATGCACATTTTTAAGTCATAACATGGAAATATATATAACCTCAGCAAAAACTTCACTCGCAAATGCGACTGTTTTAGTCGCAGTCTGGAGCCCTGCATAATCTATAATGATAGAACTACATAATTATTATAATTTGCAGCAGCAGCATCATCATCTGACACTCACTGCATGCCAGCGTAATCGATTGCTGGCTACAAACATGACGGTTCGGTACGCTCCTCGGTTTTGACGGTTTCTGTACAGCTGGAGGAAAACCTGAACATCATTTTTATTATTATTATGAACAGTGGTTTACTGAACATAGCTCTTTTTTTTCTTCAATACCTTCAATTTAATTAAAAATCTACCTCAGCTTATGCTGTAATTATAGGGAGCCCTTTTACATTACTATAGCTTACAATTACAACAGAGCCCAAGCTTAAATTCAGTTACTATTTATTTTTAATTATAATAATCAATACTCTTGTGAAAAATTGTTTGCAAACATGTAAATAGCACATAATGCAGTTTTTGTTTAAATATATTCATTTACCCAGTGGCTGTCATAACTTGTTTCATAATAGATTTATTTAAACATACATTAAATTAAGACATCACTAACTGTCCAATACAATTTGATATTCTTATTTGCACAGCCCTAATATGTTCCTAGGGCTGGTGCTATCGATTATTTTAGTAATCGAGTATTCTACTGTTCATTCCATCGAGTAATCGGATGAGAAGTATTTTTTCTTTATTAAAGAGCAATACTAAATATACAAGAGATAATACGATAGATCTCTTAAATAACACCTACTTTGTTTTTTTTTTTTTTTTTCCGTTTAGAAAATAATATTTTTACTGCTGAAATTACATACATTAATAACCTGAAAACTAAACCCATTTAATGCCTTTAACTGCCAAATTACATTCAAAATGCAGATATATCAATAAATAAAAAAATTTACAAAAATCTATTTCACATTACTTTAAAAAAAGGTAAACAGTACAAACTACAACTAAGGCATAAATCAAAATAATAGTAATAATAATAATACCTAAACATTGCATTTTTGTTGTGCAACTTAACTTTCAAGTTTCAGCTTAACTACAGCTCAGGCATGACATAAGCATTTACTGTCTTCTTGGAAGGCTTTGTTGCTTTGTGGTGTGTGTGTGTGTGTGTGTGTGTGTGATTGAGAGAGAGTGTGGTGTGTGTGTGGTGTGAGTGAGAGAGAGTGGTGTGTGTGTGGGTGTGAGTGAGAGAGAGTGTGTGTGTGTGAAAGAGTGTGTGTGTGAGAGAGAGAGAGATGAGTGTGTGTGTGTGTGAGAGAGAGTGTGTGTGTGTCTGAGAGAGAGTGTGTGTGTGTGTGTGTGTGTGAGTGTGTGGGAGTGAGTGTGTGTGTGTGAGAGAGTTTGGTGTGCGCGTGTTTTGAGAGAGTTTTTGGTGTGCAGGAGTGTGTGTGTGAGAGAGTGTGTGTGTAAGAGTGTGTGAGAGAGTGTGTGTGAGAGAGAGTGTGTCAGTGTTTGTGTGTGTGTGTGAGTGAGTGTGTGGTGTGTGAGAGAGAGTGTGTGTGTGAGAGAGTGTGTGTGTTTGTTTGTGTGTGTGTGTGCGCGTGTGTGTGAGAGAGAGAGTGCGGTGTGAGAGTGTGTGTGAGAGAGTGTGTGTGCGCGAGTGAGAGTGTGTGTGCGCGCGTGTTGAGAGAGGTGTGAGAGGTGTGGGTGTGAGAGATGTGTGAGAGAGTGTGTGAGTGGGTGTGTGTGTGATAGAGAGTTGTTTGGGAGAGAGTGTGTGCGCCTGCGATGTGCGCAGTGTTTGTGTGCGCGTGTGTGCGAGAGCGGTGGGAGAGTGTGTGTGAGAGAGTGTGTGAGAGAGTGTGTATGTTAAGAGAGTGTGAGAGAGTGTGTGTGTGTGAGAGAGTGTGAGAGAGTGTGTGAGAGAGAGATTGTGAGCGTGTGTGTGTGAGAGAGTGTGTCAGTGTGTGTGTGTGTGTGAATATGTGTGAGTGTGTGAGAGTGTGTGAGAGAGAGATTGTGTGTGTGAGAGGCGAGTGTGTGGTGTGTGTGTGGAGAGGATGTGTGCGCGTGTGTGTGGAGGAGAGTGCGTGGGGTGAGAGGTGTGTGTTTGTTTTTGTGTGTGTGTAGAGAGAGAGATTGTGTGCACGTGTGTGTGAGAAGTGTGAGTGTGTGGTGAGAGAGAGTGTGGTGCGCGTGTGTGTGGAGAGCAGTGGTGTTCGCATGTGTGTGGGAGAGAGTGTAGGCGCGCGTTAGGGTGAGATAGTTGTGTGTGTGTGTGTGTGTGGGAGAGAGATAGTGTGTGTGTGTGTGTGTGTTTGTGTGTGTTTTTTTGTGTGTGTGTGTGTGAGAGAGAGGAGTGTGTGTGTGTGTGTGTTTAGTGTGTGTGTGTTTGTGAAAGAGAGTGTGTGTGCGCGTTTTTGTGACAAATGAGGACATAAATTTGTATAATGACAAAGGTATGACAGGTATTACAAGGAGAAGGTGACTTTTCAGGACATTACCCCATGGCCCCACTTTTCAAAACGCTTATAAATAACACAGAATGGAGTGTATTGAAAATCTAAAAAATGCAGAAAGTCTCCTGTGGGGGTAGGTTTAGGTGTAGGGTTGGTGTTGGGCAATAGAATATAGGGTCTGTACAGTAGATAAAACATTACGCCTATGGAGAGTCCCCACTATTCACAAAAACAAACCTGTGTGTGTGCGTGTGTGTGTGTGTCCATGCTTGCGTGTGTGTTTGTGCGTGCGTGCGTGTGTCCGTGTGTGTGTGTGAGAGAGAGAGAGTGTGTGTGTGTGTCCCCGTGTGTCCGTGCTTGATTGCGTGCGTGCGTGCGTGAGTGTGTGAGAGAGAGAGAGAGAGAGAAAGAGAGAGAGAGAGAGAGAGAGAGAGAGAGAGAGAGTGTGTGGGAGAGAGAGAGAATGAGACAATCAACATGAATGGCACTTAGTCTTTCACAAAACATAGCTAACGTAAGGCCATCATAACTAGCCACCATATTGATTTACGGTCTTAAATATGTCCAGTGTTTATCAGTTTGTGCGTCAGTAATAATGGTCCGTGGGGAAACACAGTGTTCTGTGTGTAGTTACAGTAAATGGACTAAACGAAGCCTCGAGGTAAATAATTTGTCTCAATGATTTTTTTGTATTCGAGGAATCATTTCAGCCCTAGTATGTACTGAACTGAAAGACCTGTACTGACAATTTTTGTTGCGAATACGTGTGCCATTACACCCCTACTAGCTGCACATCATCATCTACACAGACAGCATTTATCAACTTAACTGCAGAAAAAGCATTAAGATCAGTGTTCGCTGTCTGTTTTCCTGGAGAGCTCTTTTGCGTTGTGTGTACCTTAGTTGAAGTTTATTTCTCCGTTGCATTAAGCGTGTGTCTCTCTGTCGTCCGCTGCAGTGAGTTGCTGTGCTCGTGTTTCGCTCTGATGGTCCACTGACCTATATATCTGTTGGGATGTTTCTCTGTGAGATGTAGATGTGTGTGTATTGTAAGACGGTCATGTTTCATCTGTTCTCTGAGCTCAGGGTGAGCGGGAAGTGCTGTAGGCTGCTGTTGTAGGCTTCAGGTTGTTGGAGAATATCACAGTGCTCATTTGAGGGACACCTCAGATCTTGAGGGAGACAGCAGGGACGTTTCTGGAGCGTGAGCAGTCAAACTCGCTCTCTGATGTGCAGTCAGTCAGCAGTTTTATTTAGACTATAAGTCTATGGTGATTCACAAATTACTTCAAACGCCATACACAGCGTTTCCTTTAGATCGGCATGTTTGAGCGCAGGAAAATACAGTTTATGCATTCAGCAAATTAATTTTGTGTTGGGTGGGGGGGGTTTTTTTTGTTGTTGTTGGCGTGACCTTTTTGGGAAACCAAATACTACATCGCCGATCTGGAGCCATCTCCGTTCATGTCACCCATCCGCGTTTGTACAAGTGTCTTCAAGTTCCCATGATCGCAAACGCCTGACTGGTCAGGTTTGGTGAGGCTTTCTCCAAACTGGCCAAATACAAATGAGACCGCGATAAATGGAAGATGTTAACAAGAAATGTGGGAACGATTCCTATTTCAAAGATAGCGTGTGCAGACTAGGGTTGTGACGGTGAGGACATTTTCCCACCGGGTAATCCATGCGAGACAACACCGGTAATACTGGTATCACCGCGGGGGCGGGGCGTTCCCTCTTTTCCTCGCTTTCCTCCGCTTTTAAATAGCTTAAAAGCGCCGTGCACATTTTACTTTCACTTTCGAATTAGCGGCAGTTCGGCGTCAATTGCTTGGCATGCAACCAAAATAACCAACATCAACTCACTTTAGCGTATATTAAACATATAACTTTTATTAACACAACAAATAAAAATACACCATGCTGTAGGGCAGGCTATGCCTAATATAAAATAACAAATAACCTACATAGTTTAAATAGGTATACAAAACTGGAAATAAGTAAACATGTATAATATATAACCAAATAAATAAGAAGCGTAGAACGTTTATTAGCTAAACAAATAAGAACGCTTGGAGGCACGGCATGCACTTTGATGTCAAATAAAATAAATAAATTGCACAAAGTCTTTGAGGAGACATGAAAAACAGTGCATACCGCAGGAACAGTATAACGGTAAATATTAGCGGTTTTGAAACCGTGTAATCTTCAAATCGTGGTATACCTTGAAACCGGTAATCGGCCCATGCCTACTCTCCTCACTGGAGAAATGAAATCTGATCTGTGATGCGACTGTCGTTCGGCACGCTGCATTGAGCAGCCGCATTCAGTTTTCAATTGTAGTGTCTGTTCTTTTACTGAACTAAATTATTTTTATTTCTATAAAAAATCAAAACGATGGTGGGGGGTGGTGCCATGGTGGGCAAGTAATGTAACCGGTGTTGCGGCTTAACACCGGTAGCACCGTCAGCACCGTCTGTCACGGCAAGCCTAATGCAGACGAGGAGTTAACGCGCCGCTTGCTTGGTGGCGGAACAGTGAACCGTGTCTACACCGGACACGACACCGCCGCGTCGTGAACAAATAAGTTCAGAAATTAAGTTGTGTAATAAAATGGAATGCCCCAGGGATAAAGTATTGAACACGCTTACTGAAATGTATTTAATACTTTGTACAAAAGTCTTTGTTGGTAATGACAGCAGTCTGAAGAAACTAGTGGCATGCATTGCTCAGCTGTGATTTTGGCCCATTCTTCCACAAAAACATTCTTCAAATCTTGAAGGTTCCATGGGCCTCCTCTATGAACTCTAAGCTTTAGTTCTTAACATAGAAATGCTTCTGTAACCAATGCCATCAGTATGTTTTGCAACGATAAGGTTGCGAAGGTCTTGAGAGAGTTCTTTGCTTTTACCCATCATGAAATGTTTCTTGTGTGAGACGTTGGTCATGAGACACCTTTTTATAGGCCATCAATTGGGACTGAAGCAGCTAATATTAATTACCACTGACGAGGGGCAGGATTGCTTTCTAATTACTGATAGATTTCAGCTGGTGTCTTGGCTTTCCATGCCTTTTTTGCACCTCTCTTTCTTCATGTGTTCAATGCTTTTTCCCTGGGTCATTCCATTTTATTACATAGAACTTAATTTCTGAACTTATTTGTGTTGTTTTCTTTGTATGTATGGATTACTTGAGTTGCTACCGACATCTGGTGAAAATTTCATGTCAACAGCACCTTTAGAAATATATTTACTGAGAAAAATGTTGATGTGTTCAATACTTATTTTACCCGCTGTGTGTGTGTGTGTGTGTAGTTTGTGTGTATATATCTATATATATATATATATATATATATAGATATATATATATAAATATATAATATATATAGACCACTCCACCTGCGGTAGTTGGCCCATTACCACCACGGTGGTAAAAATCTGCCACCGTCACAGCCCTAATATTTCTGATTGATTTGTCATTTTCAGCCCATTTAACGAATGCCTTCAAGACGATCACAATCACTCTTGCAGTCTCTGTTTGACACTTTTCATTCACAGATCCTGATCAATTTTGCATGTTGGCCAATACCCATCCAATATCAGTGTGTAATATCTATTTCTCCCTAATTACACACTACTGCATTATAAATGAGGTTGTCACATTTTGATAAATGATATGATTAGTCATACAGTAATTATGATTAATGGCATAATTGTCTTCATTATTCACTACTCATTTTACCTATGATGTAAGATCAGAATCTTTCATTCATATAACACAGGCCTGTATGATTTCCTTTGAGACAATTGAAAATTGTCTGTCTTTACTGCTTTCTTTCCTGTGTATTAGGGCTGCATGATGTATTTTGTATATAAAGGAGTGTGTTCACTCTGGTATTGGCATGTGGCACTCTATTTTTATTTATAAAGTTTATTATAAAATGCAGTTCACACACGAGTGACTTGAGCTCGGTGTGTGTTTCTGTCTGTCATGTGAAGAGGATTTTTCCTGTACCTTTCCAATCATGTTTGTGACTGTGATTCAAGTTTTGCAAAGCTAGAGATGCATTGGTCGGAACCAGCTCCAAACATGCCATCGGCAGCCTTTTTGTTTATTTCATCCGATCTCTGCACACACAATTAATTGCAATCATTTCCCAAAACGCCATTTGTCTGGAAATATTACAAAGACAAAAAAGAGATAAACAGAGGCCAGAGACGCACTCAAAGAAGAGAGCAGAGAAAATACTGTAGCAGGCAGAGCAAGATCACTGTTCACAATGCTCAAAATATTGGTAGAAAATCCTAAATATTATTTCTGATGGTCTTCATAAACGTTTCAGTGACTTTTCATTTCATCTACCTGTTAAAAGTGTTATTTATAAGCCGTAACAATATATTGCTGCTGTTTCATAAGCACATTTTTAGTAAAAACATATTTAGCATTTTTAGCGAACGTTCACAAAGCTCAAATTTGACCGTTCTGTTTTGCTTTAAATTTTGAAATTGTACATTGTAATGTAAATAAAAGATAACTGCTTATTGATATCGGCCATAAAAAAATCTTAATCTGTCCATCCCTAGTATTCACTATAATTGAGTAAACTTTGAAGAGTTTAAAGAACAGCCCCTGCAACAATTACACTTTCAAACAATGAGGGGCATTGATTTTGTATGTTGATTTTTCAGTATTTTCATTAAAAAAAAATTTTTTTTTTTATCCACTCTTCCAAAAATGGCTGTCATTGTTTTGTAGAAACATTGTTTTCTGACTGGTGTTTCCACCATGCACAGTAGGGAAAAGTATGGAATCTGATTTGAGTCATTTCCAGGTCTGGATAAGCTTGAAAACAGAGAATAAGACGATATTGGTGTTTCCAGACTCTTGCCCGTATTCTTTTCTCTAACATCTACGATTGAGAATTCCTTAAAAATGTATTTATCAAACAAGCAGGGTGTTTTCATGGCATTTGGAGCAGGCAGCCAAACATTTAGAGATTTAGTAATCGTTTAACATGTATTTATTTCACTAAACCATATGTGACTCTGGAGCACAAAAGCAGTGAAGAAAACACTAAAACAGTCAACTAAACACAAAGAAATCACAACTCTCTTACAGCAGTGCTCTCATTTTAATGTTATGTTTGTGACAGATTGGCAAGTCTTGCACTTAACGGAAGCTTTTATTTTTGAATTAGATTTTTTGAATGTCAAATGATCACCGTTTTCATGATCGATCATTGCTGCCACTTTCAAGTACCTCTAACGCGCATGTGCTGCCAAGTGAGGGCAGGCTGCTGGGGGTGTTGCATTGACATGGGCATGTGTGCTCGTTGCAGACGCTGGTGGAGTATGCCAGTCTGTGGAGGATTGAGGAGGAGCCGTTACCAGTTCTGGAGGTTTACATCATTGCACTGCTGAGCTTTGCACAGGCGTCGCCGTACCTTTCCACCCAGTGTGAAGAGGTGCCAGTCCTGCTCGAACGGCTCTCACTGTAAGTATGCACTTGGAAATAAAAGCTGGTTATCTTTTCTATCTGTTCTTTTCTGTTATTTTTTTACTTTGTTGTTTGAGTTTAGAAGTATTTGTTGCCTTTCTTGGTTTCTATCCCTGTAAGGAGTTGTGCATAGTTTGCTGGCTTTCTTCTCCCTCGAATATCCAGATGCTTTGGCCTGGATCAGCGGTCCCAGTGACACTCCTTCCCATGTTAATCTTACCAGACTGAAGTTCTTAGATACGTAATTATGTTTCATTGGTCAGCTTGACCTCTTCTACAGTATATATACAAGAATAATTATTTATATATGAAAAATTAAGGATCTCTCTGCATCTACTTTCACAGTCACAAATTGTTTGTGAACCGCCATCGGAACCACAAAGCAGGTGTTAACGGTTCATGGGGGGGGTCCTGGGGGAATATTGTAGCAATAGCCACAATACATTGTATTGTGTCACAATTATTGATTTTTTTCTCTTTATGCCAACAATATTCATTTTGGATATTACGTCAATTGATCGATGTCCTATTGAAGATATTTTGGTAATTTCCTACCGTAAATATTCAAAACTTAATGTTGATTAGTAATAAGCATTGCTAAGACTTCATTTGAACAACCTTAAATATGATTTCTCATATTTATATTTTTTTTTTTGCACCCGCAGATTCCCAGATTTCATATAGCTCGTATCGCGTCCCAAATCATTACAACGCCATACGCAATGGAGCTTATCTTATTCCATTCATTCTCAGATAATTATCATTCCCAATTTTGCAAGATTTACCCTAGACTGGTTTTTCGTTGGGTCCAGCGGTCCAAATGTACGTGTTTTCTCAACTGTTTATTTTTGTCGGTCTTTGTGTCCTGTCATGGGCGGGGTGGTGTTTGGGGGCCCCCAGATTTGCGCCTCCCGCTGGTCCATGAGAAGGGAATTGACGCAATCTGATCGATTCCTCGCCACCATCGTCACCCGAGAGCAAGGGGCTCCTGGAGGCAATAATCCTACTGGCTACAGTGCATTCTTCACAACCACTGCCCGCCCTCCTTGCAGGAGAAAGGTGCTGCTCGTTTTTCCGCACATGTTCGTTTTTCCGTTTCGTCCCATCTCTCTATTCTAACTGCCCTGACCCTCACAGAACTTACATTGTGGTGAGAAGTTAATTCCGGCCAATCATTGTAATACCGGTCAGCATTACAACAGTGTTTATTTTTCTCTTGTATCCTGTGAGTTCTCGCGCTGAAAGACAAACATGCTGCGGATGCGAGTGAAGCACCTGTATTCAAGAGAGTCAGTTTGGAATCCGGCTTGCGTCGTTCATAGGGCCTAATTCCTTGTGCTGATAGTCTCTCTGTGATTTTTACCGGGAAAGGCCACACATTTAATGCAGAGTACCTGTTTTGTTGTGCTCTGCTGCTCCGCAGGAAGGTTATCTTAATGGTGTCACCGAGGGTTAAGTCCTCTGATGTTCCCCGTTTACTTTCTGAGAATATTACTTCTACCAGTCAAGTTTCTTTTTTGAGACCCTGTAAGAGTTTTTAAGGGTTTTTTTAAAGAAGTCTCTACTGCTCACCAAGCCAGCATTTATTTGATCAAAAATACAAAAAACCATTTTTAACAGTTCTACAGTCACACTAGTCCCAGCCTTTGAGTGGATCAAAACCTGCTTCATTCAAAGTTGTCCTAAAACCTAAAGCGCCAAAAAGTGTTCGTTGCTTGGGACAGCTTCTGAACTTTTTTGATCCACTTCAATGGTGACATACTATATTTTTTACTATTTAAAATAGCGTTTTCTATTTAATTTATTTAAAATGTATTTGAGTATTACCTGTTATTTCAAATCTGAATTTATAGGCATCGTTACCGCAGTCACTATGCTCAGAATAAAAAAAACATGTCAAAAACAATTATTATGTATGTTGAAACATCTGAGTAGAAGTGTGATAGAAAGTTCAGCAGACAGCATTTTATCAGAATCGAAATCTCTTGTAACATATAAATGTCCTGTTACTCATGTCACTTTTGTGGAGATCAAATTTAAAGCATCTTGGTCTAGATACAGTGGGGAAAAAACAACGTAAGTGTTTAGTCACCACCAATTTGGTATTCCAGAGATTTTCTCCCATTAAAACTTCAGCGGACTGCGGAGAGGACCCGTGTAATGTTCATCTTCATAAGTTATACTTCAACATGTAGCATACCTGCAAATTGACGAACAACGAAAATCCACCACTCATTGTAGGTTTGTGTTTTATTTTAAATGTGAATTTTTTTTTGCAGAATTCTTCATGGTGCGAAACTAAGATACTTTGTGCTCAATAATACAAGATTGCAATCTATTCTCAATACTTGTATATACCCTATTAGTTGCAATGACAGAGGTCAATACGTTTTCTGTAAGGACCATCTTCACCAAGGTCTTCAACACACACTGTTGCTGGTATTACTCTTGTGCCCCATTCCTCCTCCATGCAATCGCCCTCAATGTCCCGTAATGTTTTGGGGCTGTCGCTGGGCACCACGGATTTTCAACTCCCTCCAAAGATTTCTATGGGGTTGAGATCTGGAGACTGGCTAGGCCACTCCAGGACCTTTAAATGCTTCTTACGAAGCCACTCCTTTGTTGCCCGGGTGGTGTGTTTGGGATCTTTGTCATGCTGAAAGACCCAGCCACGTTCATCTTCAATGCCCTTGCTGATGGAAAATCAAAAATCTAAATCTCACGATACATGGCCCCATTCAATCTTTCGTTTACACGGATCAGTCGTCATGGTCCCACAGTAGGTTGGGTGTTCTCTATTTGATGCACTCAAGCGAATTCGTGTCTTTCACCGCTCCAAACACGACAAACTGAGTTGCTTATACCAAAGGTCGCATGTGGGTTTTCAGCTGATACTTCGAGGACCTACATCCAAATGCCGCTAGCAAACTTCAGGCCTTGGGCCTGGCCAGGTACTGGGCTTAAAGCAGGGTACCTAACGTCCTGGGCACCTGCAAGGATTTGAGATCCCTGTCCCGCGCAGTGCGTGTTTCGCTGTCGGTACGCCTTGTGTTACTTTGGTCCCAGCTCTCTGCAGGTCTTTCACTAGGTCCCCCTGTGTGGTTCTGTGATTTTTGCTCACAGTTCTTGTGATTTTGACCCCACAGGGTGAGATCTTGCATGGAGCCCCAGAACGAGGGAGATTATCAGTGGTCTTGTATATCTTCCATTTTCTAATAATTGCTCCCAAAGTTGATTTCTTCACACCAAGCTGCTAACCTACTGCAGATTCAGTCTTCCCAGCCTGGTACAGGTCTACAATTTTGTTTCTGGTGTCCTTTGACAGCTCTTTTGTCTTGGCCATGGTGGAGTTTGGAGTTTGACTGTTTGAGGTTGTGGACAGGTGTCTTTTATACTGATAACGAGTTCAAACAGATGCCATTAATACAGGTAACCAGTGGAGGACAGAGGAGCCTCTTAAAGAAGTTGTTACAGGTCTGTGAGAGCCAGAAATTTTGCTTGTTTGTAGGTGACCAAATACTTTTTTTACCGAGGAATTTACCAATTAATTTCTTTAAAAATCCTACAATGTGATTTCTGGATTTTTTTTTTCTCATTTTTTCTCTCATAGTTGAGGTATACCTATGTTTAAAATTACAGGCCTCTCTCATCTTTTAAGTGGGAGAACTTGCACATTGGTGGCTGACTAACCTACTTTTTTGCCCCACTGTAAGTGTTAATTTCTATCATTTCTTTCCTAAAAAAAAATAAATAAATGATACTGACTGCAAGCTTTACAAAAGCCTTTTATTTGAGATAAATGCTGATTTTTGAATCTTTCTATTCATCAAAGAATCCAGAAAACTGTTTTCAGCATTGGGAAATAATTCACAGAATGTTCGTGAGGCGCAAATCAGCCATATTATATCCTGATTTCTGAGATCATGTTCACTTGAAGAATTCATCACAGAAATACATTACAGTTTAACACATATACACATAGAATATAGTTGTTTTAATTTGTAATAATATTTTTACAATATTACTGTTTTTTTCTGTATTCTTGATCAAATAAATGCAGGCTTGGTGAGCAGAAGAGAATTCTTTAAAAAAAAAAACATTAAAAAATCTTACTGACACCAAACTTTGTGACTGTGTCTTTCGTCGTTCTTCTACTCTAGGTCTTCATCTCCATCTTCTTTTCAGATTTAGTAGTTATTAAGGTATAACTCTCTTTCTAGGTCCAAATCCTTACGGGTGATATTTCCATCACACGCAGGAAGTCCAGCGTAGTTCACCTTATGTCTTTGGGTCCCGTACCAAATTCCAGGTGAGTAGTTCTCTTTGGTTTTCTGTGCGGTTTCGTTTTTTCACAACCCACCTTGCACTTTTTGAATTGAACCAGAAACTGTAAACGAAAACCACAACGTTTGCTTAAGGTCCTCCAGTCTTGTGTCACATCCTGTCAACCGTACCAGAAGTCTGGTGTTTGTTTAAGCTGAAACGAGACCACCTGGTGCTCAGCTGGTTCTGGGTACGCTTTTTGTTTGGTCGCGCCACACCCTGCGGATGCGATTGCTGTATTCACACCTGCCCAAATGATCCGCAACAAGAGGGGAAACAAACTTGAGTGCGATTCATTCAAACCAAACAAGACAGATGTGAAAACACCCTAAATCTAAGTACATCTTATGTAAAAGGTGTGAATTCAAGCTTGATTGTTGTCTAAAGGTTTTTGGAAGTACATCTTCATTCTTCAGTAGATATCAAACACGGCTTACATCTGCGACTTCTTTCCCTACCTTTTCAGCTCTCAAGAGTGGACTGTCGTGATGCTTTAGAGATGATTTGCAACCTTGAGGCTGACGGTGATGAGAAAGCTGCGTTTACGTTGTGTTCTGCTTTTTTGACCCGTCAGATTCTTCAAGAGGACTCCTACTGTGCTTGGCAAGTCACAAACCTTACCAGTGCCAGAATAATCAATGTAGAGTTAGGAAATGGCAAATAAAAATTTGCTCCAGCTATGATAATTGTCTTAAAAAAAGGCTTTATACAAGTGGTAATTTAATGTTGTCTTTCATTTCTAAATAATTTGAGATGTTGTGTGTTCTCTGGCAGGGAGTTGACTCTGTTCTGGGGGAAGCTGCTCAAACGATTAGAGTCTTCAGAGCAAGGCTTTTTGGACCGATGCCGTCAGATGTCATTTCTGTCTAAGACTGTGTTCCACCTGCTTTTTTTCATTAAAGTCATCCAGTCAGAGGTGAGCCTTCTCTTTTTCTCACTTCATGCAGTTAATTTTAAATGTGATGCTAAATACTTAATATACCTTTTTTTAAATCACCAGATGGACAAAGCTGGACTTTCGACTTGCGTTGAGCTCTGTATACGAGCTCTGCGGTTGGAGTCGTGCGAAGGAAGCACCAAGGCCACAGTCTGCAAAACCATTTCCTGCCTCTTGCCCTCGGACCTGGAGGTCAAAAGGGCCTGCCAGCTGACAGAGTTTCTCCTGGAGCCAACCGTGGACTCCTACTATGCAGTGGAAACTCTTTACAATGAGCCAGACCAGAAGCTAGACGAGGAAGATCTACCAGTACCAAACTCGCTGCGATGCGAGCTCCTTTTAGTCTTCAAAACCCAGTGGCCTTTTGATCCTGAGTTCTGGAACTGGAAGGCATTAAAACGCCACTGTTTAGGTCTTATGGGGGAGGAGGCCTCAATTGTGTCCTCCATTGATGAACTGAACGATGGTGACCCTGAGGGCTTAGGCGGAGAGACCAGCATATTTAGTGAGGAGTTCAAGGACGTCTCACAGTGTTTCATGGATACAACAAATGAACTAAATGGAATGGCAGATCAGAGGCAGAAGAACAAAGAGTTGAAAAAGTTGAGAGGAAAAGGTTTTGTCTCAGCTAGGTTTAGAAATTGGCAAGCTTACATGCAGTACTGTGTTTTATGCGATAAGGAGTTCCTTGGTCACCGAATAGTGCGTCATGCGCAGACTCACTTCAAAGATGGACGCTACACCTGCCCGATATGTACAGAGACATTCGAAACGAGAGAGACTCTTGAACCACATGTTGCATCGCATGTGAAACTTTCATGCAAAGAGCGTCTCGCTGCAATGAAGACTAGCAAGCAGTTAGCCAACCCCAAAACAGCAGCTCCTGTCATAGCTGCTCTGAAAGCTAAAAGCAGTGAAAATCAAAAAGTGAAAAAAACAAAAAATAACTGTGGTGGGCAGTCCAACAAACTTAGCCGTAGAGATGCCAATGACTCTTGTGAAGGGAATATTTGTCCGGTGCATAGCTGCAGGAGGGGATTTAAATATTTCCGTAATCTCGTTGCCCATGTGAAGGATCATGGCGACAACGAAGAAGCAAAGCGCTTCCTTGAAATGCAGAGCACAAAAGTGGTGTGCCAGTATTGCCGTCGTCAGTTTGTCAGTGTCGATCACCTAAACGATCACCTCCAGATGCACTGTGGCACCAAACCATACATTTGCATACAGCTTAATTGCAAAGCCAGCTTTGACTCCAATACCGAACTTATTGTACATAAGAAAGACCACCCAGTCTTCAAGGCTAAGTGTATGTTTCCGGGTTGCTGCAAGATTTTTAATGAAGCCTACAAACTGTCTTCTCTCTCCGTCTCCTACCATGAGGCACAGCATTATAAAACATTTACCTGCAAAGCACCAGACTGTGGTAAAGTGTTTCATTCACAGTCTGAGTTAGACCTCCATGCAGAGGGCCATGTCACAAAAGTGGAAGGCCAGTGCACTGACAGTCAAAGTGTTCAACCAGCAGAGCCTCATCCAGACCACTCAGATCCAAACGATCAGGGCTGTGCTCAGGCTGGCTCTCTCTCTGTCACCCATCTGAACGACACTGGCACAGGGTCTCAGGAGGATCGTCCATCTGGCATGGTGATTGTAAAGCATTCTGTTGAAAACATGCTAAATTGCGCTTTTACGGTTTCTGCTCAAGAGTGTGTCCATTCTGGGACAAGTAAACCTGAGCAACAACACATCCATCAGCATATCCCCCAGATCAATGACCACCTGGGCCAGTCAGCCGTGGGCACTCACATGCCTCACCTAAATCAGCATAGACCAGAAGAATCTCTTCTGGAGGCCTTGATGAGTGATTCAGATCCCATGCCGTCTACATCTTCATACCAGAGTGTATTGGAGGACTTTCTGCCTGTCCCACCAGCTGACGGTCAGCTGCAGACAGTTGATTCAGGTGCTACTCCATTATACAACAATAACAATGAACTATTTAGGCAGTACAATCCTAATCCTTTGGCTCCGGTTCAGGCATCATATCAGAGCATGTATAGCAGTAACATGACGGCTCCAACACAGACTTCCCACAATGCAACGCCACTTGTCTCGTTGGGTCAGATGCTTCCTCCTGTTTCTCAGACGCTTCCTCTACAAATGGCTTCCGTGCCAAATAATGGGCAAGTATTGGAGAACAAATCTGTGAAACCAGTAGACACGAACATTGCCCAAGTGGTGAAAGAGAAAGAGAGACACAAATGCCCACATGAATCATGTACTCGAGACTATAGCTCTTACAGAAGTGTTACTAAACACATGAGGGCTGTTCATCCCGACTTTTACACGCAGTGGAAACTAGCAAGGAAGAGCAATGCGGCGGTCAAGTCCAGACTCAGATCGGTTCCTGTAAATGGAAGCCACAATAAAGTTGTCAATCCAATAAAGAGAGTCCCTGGGCCCAGTGTTCAGACACAGAATCCCCTTGTCCAGCCTCCTCCTTTCCCAAACAACTGTACGAACCCCAACTATCCTTCTGTCTCCTCTCACGTCACTGCTTCCCCAGGGCCTGTCCGTACCAATGAAATGGACAATATATTAGATCCTATTGTTCTCTCTCAGCTTGGAAATGGCACAAATCAGCCTCAAATGGCAGCAGACCATTTGTGGGACCCCAGGAACAATTCAGTACTCCAACAACAGACATGTTATTCTCAGTCAGTGACCCAAAACATGAACACGCTTCCTAGCAGTCATTTTACTCACCTGAATGCAGCTTCTACTGACAATGCACAGCAGAGAGTAATGAGCTATACTACTCTACAACCGCATAATAATCCTAATGTTAACCCAGCACCAGCTCAAGTAGACAGTGTTCAAAAACTCAATGGCACCTCAGATGACAGTCTGCATTCACTCGGCAATCTCATTCCACCGCAACAAGTCATGAGTCCTAATGTAACGGCAGCCGTTAATTCAGTAGCAGAGACAAATCTGGGAACTGCTCAAATGTCTGTGTTGCCCCCTTACACTGACAGTTTGAACATTTCTGTTCCCAGAGATACTTCAGCAGCTTACCTGCAGCAAACAAACAGTGAATCGTTCTCTGCAATAACCAATACCCAGTCTTTGGTGAAGTTGGAGAGATCTGGAGAGACAGCTTTAGGTTTACCACTGCCTACCAATGAAACTCCCCAATCAAACGGGAGTTCTCCAAGTTCTCAGAGTAACACTGGAAATGTGTCCAGTGATGGGGACAACAAAAGAGTTAAGCGAAGCAGAAGAACAAAATGGCCTGCCATTATTAAAGATGGCAAGTTCATTTGCCGCAGGTGTTATAGAGAATTCCAGAGTCCCAAATCTCTGGGAGGACATTTATCTAAGCGAGCTCATTGCAAGCCATTTGATGAAGCTGACCTGACAGCAGACCTCCCCAGCTCATTTCTTGATCTTCTTAACTCACCTCATCCAACATCGTCTTCATATTTGAACCTGCCGCAGCCTAAGGGACCTCTTGATCCAAAATTATTCCCAAATGTCACTTTCCCCCAAGCCAATGGCACCTACACTAGCAATGACAAACAGACGGGAGGAGTGTTGAAGCAAAGCCCGTCAAATCTGTGTGCGAGCTCTGGACAAGAACAACAGATGGTTTCAAACCCGTGTGGTCCATATGCTCAGAGCAGTCGTATGTCAGAAACTAGTGTCATACAGCACACTGGTAGTGTCAAACATCAGCTACAAGCAAGTTATTCTGAGATGTCTAACCCACCGTTTAATGAGAGTGTCCATGATCCTCTTCTTTCTCAGTTGTTGGCTGATGACCAATCTACGTCCAGCCTGAACAGTGGTTCATCAGATCTTGTCAGTCAAATTCTTCAAGCTGAAACTTTAAACAAAATGAAAGATATCAAAGATAAAACAACCAACAGCAATGCAAGTGACCTATCAAATGATGGACTTCTGGCAGCCATGGAAAGTCTTGCTCAAAACCTGGTGTCTGAAAAGAGTGTCAGAGAAAGACTACGTGACCAGATATTGGCTGGAGACCTACACAAAAAAAGCAGCTTGCCTCGTGGATCGAGTGTTGACAGTTCCTGCTCACAAATGTCTGTTGCAAGTCCCGTTAGTGGGGATCCACAATGTACCTCAAACTTGATTCAGAATGAACCTCAAAGTGAGCAGCAACCTGTAGGAAATACAGGCGAAGTCCCTGTCGAGTCAGTATTGCAATTGGGTGAGGTGAGCTCAAATGAGCTCTTAATTCACGCCATTTCATCTGCGGTTTCAGGAAGTACTGTCAATGATCAGTCCAACCATACATCCATAACCAATGTGGATGAAGTGTTGGAAATCCAAAAAGCTCTTGAGAATCTTGACCTAGACAGAGAAATCAGTGAAGTTAGCAGAACTGTGGATAGTCCTGCGGTGAATGGTGAACAGCTTAATAAGCCAGAGTCCAAAGAGTTACCCGTTGAGTTACCAAGTTATGTGAAACCATTTGCATGTGACGCAAATGGTTGCACTTACAGTGCGATGACAAAAGATGCTCTTTTTAAACACCTTGTCAAGCTGCACAATTACACAGATGACATGCTTACTCGAGTGAAAAACCAGTTTAATGTTGCCCCTTTCAGCTGTCAAAAATGTTCCAAGGCTTTCACACGCAACTCCAACCTCAAAGCCCATTATTTGACAGTTCACAAATTTTCACAGGAAGACATAAAGAAGATGAAAATTAAGTCTCAGTCCAATCGCAGGCTCCCAGAGCGTGACATAGGAAGCCCTTGTCCAGTGCCAGAAATTCCCAATTCAGTTAAAAACACTCCACTTGTGGATGCACGTCAACAGCAGAAAAATGTTGCATGTGCATCGGGCACCACTAGAGAAGATAATGTCAAAATATCACAGTGCATCACTTCATCGCTTGTCCAGCAATCGGCCTTTGTGTCTCGAGGCAAAAGACGTGCAGTGGGAACTCCGACAGTAACGCCGCAAAATCAGATGCCGTTTCAGCCATCAGTGATTGTGTCTGGTCGTTCTTCAGTGACTCCAAGGATGGATCAGAATGCAAAAGGATTTTTTTCCACAAAGTCCCCCCCCATTTCTGGCCCGACCCATGTGTCCCCATTAAAAGAGATTCTACCCATAGCCCCTTTTACCCAGAATCCTTCAGCGCCAGTACAAGCACTAAATCAGTCCTTGGACAAAAAGCCCAAACCTCCTAGCAAGCCTCGAGTGGCAAAGCCAAGAGAATCTCCCAAAAAAACCAAAGAGAAAAAAACAGAGGGCGATGACATTTTCAGTCCTTACAGACCTTACCGTTGTGTTCACCAGGGCTGTGTGGCAGCTTTTACAATTCAACACAATTTGATCCTACATTATAAAGCTGTGCACCAGTCTGCTTTGCCTAAATTTGAGGTCAACAGTCAAGAGGAACAGAACGAAGAGGAGGCCGAGGACAAGGATACAAGTGAAGAAAGCGACGAAAAGCTAGACATGGACGTCAAAGAGGTGGATGAGTTCAGGTGTCAAGTCAAAGACTGTTCTTGCATTTTTCAGTCAGTTCCAGACTTGCTCCAGCACTACCTTCAGCTCCACAAATTACCCCTTGAGAAAGCAGGTGCCATGATGTGCAGCATCAACCTAGGCAGGTTTCAGTGCGATCAACCGGACTGCTCAGAGACATTCACTGCTTTCTGGAAATATATCAGCCATTTCGATCAAGAGCATAAAGAAACCACGCTCTCAAAAGTTGACCCCGTGGAAGGAATGTTCAGATGCCCCATGGAAGGATGTGAATGCGCGTACAGCACACGGTCAAATCTACTGCGACACACCATGAAGAAACACCAAGACGTGTACAAACGGCTGCTCATGAACCCACGGGAAGGCAAGAGTGGGGTTAAACTCGGTCGTCCCAGGAAGTACGAAACTGACGTTGTCGAGAAAGAGAACAGAGAAACTAACAAAAAACCCATTAAGGAAGCTGTTAAAAAGAGAAAAGCTAACAAAAATAACTGGACCAAATATGGGAAACCCCTTTTGAAAACGCAGGAAGAAGCTTCTGCCATGTGCACCAAACGCTTGCAACTGCAGTATGCTTGTATGATAAAGGGTTGCGAAACGGTGACCAGTTCTGAGCGAAATATAATGAAACATTATCTTCAGCATGGACTCCCAAAACAGTACCTGGAAGAGCAGAGGAGCAACTTCATATACTGTAAAAAGTTACCCCGATCCAGATACAAGCGCATCGCTTCCAGAAGCGACGACACGGATAATTCAGCAGAGAGCTCCATCGAGACTA
>JADLZN010008717.1:0-40968 GCA_018155175.1 Sinocyclocheilus anophthalmus
GTTATCCAGATCAGATGGTCACTGCAGTCACCCGGATCCAGTCTGTATCCAGATCAGATGGTCCTAGAGAGGACCTCTACAGCCCTGAATGTCAGCGGAGATCTGGACAACTATATGACCCCCAGAGACAGGTCCCCAGTGAAGACCTTGGCTTCTAGACGGCCACCAGGACAAGACCACAGGAAACAGATGAGTCCTCTGCACAATCTGACTTTGCTGCAGCCTGGAATTGAAATGCTGGTTTCATCTGGCCAGAGAAGAACTATTGTTATTTTGCTATTATTGCACATTTTCTATTTGTCTTCTATATATATATATACTATTTTTGAAGCTGGCTACAGTTGCTTTGAAACAATTTGTATTGTATAAAGCACTATATAAATTAAGGTGACTTGACATGAGCGATTACAAGGTTACCTAGCTTGTTTGGTAGCTTAATACCGTAGCTTGTTGGGTAGTAAGTTACCACTACAACTAACACGGCGATAAGCCTGTGTGTGAACTGATATTAGGCTAATATTGTAGATCTACCGATGTGTTTGGTTTTGCTCAATATGATGTTAAGTTGCAGATGTGGGCTTGCTGCGGTTGAATATCTAAATAAGAGACGTCCTCAATCCCAGACGAAACCTAAAATACTATGTGGAGGATGCAAAATAATTTAATATGACCGCGTGGTGAACCTATGAACCTAACTCATATTTAAACATGCTCTCCATGCTATGTACACATGCTGTGTACACTTATCTATCTTTACAAGTACAATTTTGGCTGTATTGCTGGTATTATTGTGTCCCCTTCTAAAATTGCCCTTGATTCCCCCGTTAGAGGAATGCTGACAGAAGATTTAGCCACATACACAGAGAAAATACTAAAGGCCAACACCTGTGCAAATAAAACATATGGAAAATAGAGAATAATCAATAAATAGAAAATAAAGAAAAAATATAGCAATTCAATCCCAATAGCCAATACGGAGTTTACATCAACAGTCCGAAAGTCATATCTAAACTTAAAACATGTGGTCAAAAATCTACATTTACACACAAAACGCCCAAATTGGCGTCCACTTTCATTTCTTAGCTCAACTCTCAGGGAATCGAGGACTGTGGGAGATCAGCAAAGGATATGATGCCAGAATTCAAACATTGATCAGGTGAAGGCAGTAAATGAAGCACACATTGGATTCGGACTGGATCCTAGGATAAAATGAATCCTCAGAAGGAAAGATTTTCAGCTTTCAGGTTAACGAACGAAATGAAATGAACTCATCTCTCACTTCGTGTGAATTTAGTTTGACTGGTCTCACTTGCTAAACTGAGATAAACTGTTAGGAAAGATGTGAAGCAAACCACGGTGTCTCGTTCTTCTGTGAAAATGTCACAATGCTGTTCTCGTTTGCTGAGGACAACATGATATCGTGAGAATGCTGGGAAGACGCTACATGACAAAACTGACCGTTATCAGTAGCCTGCCGGCGAATCGCCGACTTTCATAACTACAGTTATATGTTATGCACACATTAAGCGAGGTTAAACATGAAAACAATGGGCCACAGGGGTGTACGTAAAAGCAGAGAAACCACTGCTCATTATTGTTGTCGCACATCTATTTCTGCAGCGGTCACTGCTGTAGTGTGTTGCCTTCTTGCACGAAACACTTGGTCTGTGTATCCCTTTATTTAAAAATAGAAATTGCCACAAATTTAAAAAATTTTCAAAGTAACCATTTCTATTTATTACTTGAAAATAGTATTGCTGTGTTCAAGCTGAATTTTTCAGCTATACTTTAGTCTTCGTTTGTTTTGTTTCACCATGATCCTCGAAATCAGCTCTCCTATGCCTGTCATTCCTCTCCATATGAGAGACAAGATTTGTGCTGCCCCTTCATATGTGAGCATCCTACTGGGCTTTCAGCTTCTGAACAAGACCCCGTTTAGTACAAACACCATCTGCTTTCCTGGTCTGGAAACGGTAAGCAAACTATCCAGGTTGCGTTCCAGATGACGTCACTGCACAGACACCTGAACATAATACCTAGAACACTACATCCGCACAACCAATGCTATCTTTATATATTTAGCAACAATTTACCTAAAAGAATAAAACTTCTGACATGTGCTTTGAGCGAGGTAGCTTCATCTTTGAGTTGATCTGAATTGCACAGTTGAATCTGCTGGTTTTGAAGATTAACTTTATTCACTGTGAAAACTTTAGATAATGTTTCTCGTGTCACCCTGTCACCCCATGTATGTCTGCGTTAGGACAGCTTTATCCGATGATATTTTATTGCTCGATGTGTATTATTTTGGTTCTAATTTGGTGAGGTTACCCGCTCAGCATCCAGACCTGAAATTGTTCCGCATGAAGCATGAGTAGACCCCCCGCTACTCGCGTGAATGTTTTTGTATGACTGAGTAGAGAAGATGAATGACTGAAACTCTTCCCACATACAGTGCAGTGATATTGTTTCTCTCCAGTGTGAATCCTCTCGTTTGTTTTCAGATTTACTGACTGACTGAATCTCTTGTCACAATGTGAACACAAATAAGGTTTCTCTCCAGAGTGAATCCTCTCGTGTGTTTTCAGATGTGTTGACCGACTGAATATCTTGTCACAGTGTGAACACTTGTACGGTCTCTCTCCAGTGTGGATCCTCTCATGTGCTTTCAGGTTCCTGACCGACTGAATCTCTTGTCACATTGTGAACACTTGTAAGGTTTCTCTCCAGTGTGGTTCATCTCGTGTGTTTTCAGATTTCCTGAACGACTGAATCTCTTGTCACAGTATGAACACTTATAAGGTTTCTCTCCAGAGTGAATCCTGCTCATGCCAGTTTAACAATTTGCTGAATAAAAGTCTTCGCACACTAAAAGCCACATGTACTCGATCACACAAGTGTGTATTTTCTGATTTTTTTTAAATGTTTAGACGTGAAAAACTCTTTCCCAAAAACCATGAATGTGGGTTTCTCTTTGAAATGAACTCTCAGGTGACTATGTAGGTATGATGCCCTCAAAAATAATTGACGCACTGGCACATAATATGTTTCTCTCCAGTGTGGATCATCATGTGTTCTTTAAGGTTTGATGACCGTGTGAAACTCTTCCCGCACTGATCACAAATGAATAGTTTCTCTCCAGTATGAACTCTCATATGTGCTGTAAGGTTTCCTTAAGGCGCAAAACTCATCCCGCACTGATCACACGTGTGCGGTTTCTCTCCAGTGTGGATCCTCACATGTGTTTTCAGTTGTGATGACTGACTGAATCTCTTGTCACAGTGTGAACACTTCAACAGTTTCTCTCCAGTATGAACTCTCATGTGAACATTAAGACTACGTTTGCTTGTCAAACTCTTTCCACACTGAAAGCAGGTGAAAGATTTCTTGGCTCTTATTTTCTTTAAAACTTTCTGTTTGGTTTGAGAACAACTCAAAGATTTTTCTGCAATTTTGACATGATTTTTCTCCTCAACTCCAGTCCTTCATTATGCCGATTTATACCGCAATCAGCTATGAAATACAAGTAAACATTTCACTTACAGTAACTTGTAAAAAAGCAGAGAAATGTGGAATAAAAGGGTGTAACTCTCGGATGTAACATTATAAGTGTAGACCATTGCATTACAAAATTTGTTTGTCGTTTAATGCAATTGTTATAAACTAAACTTCATGAATGAAGCGGTGTCACAGTGCCTCTTCAAATCATTATTTTAAAACAGTATAGGCACAAATCCCAGGTTTTGTATTGATGGAGACTATTAAATATATTGATCAACTACACAAATTATTTCTAACATTACATGAGGTTGTTGTCTAAAAAAAGTAAACAAACAAAGTATCCACTTTGCAATAATAAGGAGACATTTTCTACAGAGTTCTAATAGATTTTCTATTACAACAAATCTAAATCGCTTGAAGCCTTTAACACAGAATTCATTATTATGAGACGTCCAAAAATAAACACCAACTGTTGGGTCTTCAGTGGGTTCATTCTGTTCTTTAAGGGTTTGTGGGAGGAGCTTCACTGATGATGTGATTGTTGTGGGAGGAGCTTCACTGATGATGTGATTGTTGTGGGTGGGGCTTCACTGATGATGTGATTGTTGTGGGTGGGGCTTCAATGAACATTAATTTCTGTGAGGAAGAAGCAATAAATCAGTTAATGTTTTAACCAATTTACACTTTTAATTAAGCATTTAAGTAAGTTAAACAGATGCCCTCCAAATTATATCTTTCAAGAGACCAGAGCCTTGGCTCTCTGTAAACCATTATTAGTTTACATTTAGTCAGAGCTTTATATAAGTGAATTACATAGTGAGGGTCAAAGAGCAACAATATAAAAGTGTTGTGACAAGTCCAGTTTAGTCTAACGCAGTACACTTAGCATTTTTTTTAATAAATAAAAAATAAAGGGTAGATAGAAAATAGATAGAGCTAGTGTTAGAGAGTCAAATGTATATAGAATAGAAATATAATGAAGAGTTCTAGTGTTAGAGGATCAAGTGTAGATGGAAGAGATGTCTCTTTAGTCGTTTCTTGAAGATGGCTAAAGACTCAGCTGCTGGGATTGAGTTGGGCAGGTCATTCCACCAGGAGGGAACAGTTAATGTAAAAGTCTGTGATTATGACTCTTTGGGATGCACTACAATGCACTGTTCACTTGCAGAACGCAAGCTTCCAGAGGCACATAAGTCTGAAGTAATGCATTTAGGTAAAGGGGTGCAGAGTAGGGTTGCCTTGAATTTTTTATGCGAGCAGCTACTGGTAGCCAGTGCAAATCGATGAACAGAGGTGTGACATTGCGCTTCTTTCCTATTCACATCAATTTAAAATGCTCATTCAGTAACACTGCACTCACATGTGGTAATTCACACATGCATTTCTGTTTTGTCTGTCTTTCTATTGTTAACATTTATATCCATATTTTTTTATTCTGCCCCCAGTATTAACATATAAGAATAGATCTGGTCTAGAAATATATTAAAGAATACAATGTAAATTCTTTCAAATACAAATAACAGTAAGAATGAAAAATTAAAAACATTAAATGATGAAAACTAACGGTAAATCGCTACACTTAGAGCACAGAATATCTATAGTTGGTTGCAAACAATATTAATAATTACAGCAATAAAGCAATTAAAATCCATCAGTACATGTGAGTAGTTTTATATACGCCTACCACCAAAGCAAAATTGTAATGTTTCCACTGTGTTCAGGATATTATTATATCGTTCTATGATGTCTATATTTCAAATACATTCAGGTGGCTGAAAGGAAGGATTTAGCAGCATCTGTTTTTTAATTTTAATCATTGTTAAAGCCAGTAGTTTAATTAATTAAAGTTATGGGCCCCGTTCCACAGCAGAGATATCACGTGTTGGAGTTTGTTTGCGACCGCTCACCGCTAATTGGTACATTCACACACAGTTGGGGTATTTACGCCGGTGTGACAACCAATTCTGTAATCGAACTCAACTTCGGTACATTCAGGGACTCAAACAGCATTCTCGGCACCCACCGCGCTGTGTGAACAGCACAACTGTGTCCGGTCACGTTCATTCCGTGGCGACGCAGGGTTGTTGTGACTCGCCCGTGACGAGCCATTTTCCCACGGTAATCGAGGGTGCACAAAACACCGGTATCAACGGGGGGCCAGGGCGTTCCCTCTTTCTACTCGCTTGTATATATACGTTCGTAAAAAGCGGCATTTGCGCAGTTTGTACGTTTAAAGTTTGTACGTGCCAGTGTGCATGTTAGTACGTTGTCGTGGCGAAGGACAACAATAAAAACACACCGCCTCAAACTCCTTGTCAGCTATTATAGATATAAGAACATGTGTTTACGACCTTATTACCCCACCCCCCAAATACACCATGACTATCAGGGGCGGCTATGCCTAATATGTAAAACTAAAAATAACTTAATCATAAAGGTACTTAGCCTATTTTCAGTTTTGTATACCTAAGTAAACATGTATAATGTATAACCAAATAAATAAGAAATGTAGAGCGTTTATTAGCAAAACGAGTAAGAAAGCTTGGAGGCCCGGCATACAACTTGATGTCAAATAAAATGTACATCGACACCAACAGTTCGTAAATAAAAGTAAAAATCAGCAAACAATGTGGAAACAATTAAATAAGAAATGAATGTTTAAAAAACTTCCAAAATCACCTTAGATAAACTGCAATAGTCAACAGGCTTTTCAAAATCCAAATTATTGCCAAACAGGCACTTTTGCATCTCGTTTCGATATATTATAGATCCATACACGATTCGGTCTAGTCTTGTCTCGCGCTGCATTCGGTCTCGCCTACGCTCGCCTCGCCGCGCCCGTTCATCTCCCGCCCTTGTCGCGCTCGCCGCCGCACGTCTCGCCCGCCCGGCTCGCTCGCCCCCCCATGCCAGATTAGTCTGCACCAGTTCTCGCCTAGTCTAGTCTTTCTCGCCTCCGTCTCGCTTTCTACTATCCTTTCCCCCGTCATCTAGTACGTCTCGCCCTCGCCGATCCGTCTCGTCTAGTTGTCCTCGCTAGTCTCGTCTGTCTCGCCTATGCTAGGCTAGTATTCTGTCTCGCCCTCGCCGTCTCCCTCTCCGCTCTTCGACTCGTCTCGTCTCTCATTCGCCTCGCTCGTCGCGTCTGTTCTCGTCCCTCGCTTCGTTGCTTTATGTGTCATGGCCCTCGGTCTTGCCCTCGATCGTCTTTCTGTCTAGTCTGCTCGCCTGCGCTCGCCTCGCTCGTCTCGTCCCAATGTCTCGCCTCGTGCTCGTTTTCTCTGATGTCATCGTTCTGTCTCGCATGACTTCGTTACTTCTCTGTCGGTCTGCGCATCGTCGTCTGTCTGTCGCGCTCATCGCGTTGCGGCTTTCCGCCTCGCTAGTCCGTCTTTCTCGCCTCGCCGTCTTTTCGCGTATTTCGCTGTCTGTCTTTCTTGGCCGCTCGTCTTGTCTCGCCCCTCGATCGTTTTCGCCGCGCTCGTCGGTCTTTTTCGCTTCCTTCGTCGTCTTTCTCGTCCGTCGCCTGTCCGTTCTTTACGAGACTTTCGCTCGTCCGTCTGTTCTCGCCTCGCTCGTGATTCAGCGCCCTCGCTCGTTTTCTCGCCCGCTCGTACGCGTCTTTCGCGCCTAGCTCGTCTTTCTCGCCTCGCTTTATCGTCTTTTCTGCGTCCTCGTTATCGACTGTTGCTCCGCCCTCGATGTCTGCTATTTTCGTCGACGAATCGTCTGTCCGTCTCGCTCGTTCTCGTCTTTTCGTCTCGCTCGTCTTGCTAGCTCGCTATGACTGTCTCGCCCTGACTCGCTCGTCTCGTCTTTCTCGTCAGTAGCTCGTCTTTCTCGCACATAGCTCTTCTAGTCTTTCTAGCCCCTTCGCTCGGACTGTATGTAGCCTATGCAGTTTTTGTTTCGTCTTCTCGTGCCATTCTTTCCGCCATTCTCGACTGTCTCGCCTCGTTTCTCGTTTCTTTCTCGCCGCGCTCTTCAGTCTTTTCGCATCGCTCTTCCGTTCTGTCTCGCCTAGCTCGTCTCGTCTTCTCGCCTCGCTCGTCTGTCGTTCAGGCCTCGCTTGGTCTCGTCTTTCTCGCCTCGCATTTTCTCCGCTCGTCTTTCCTCGCCCGCCTCTTCTCGTCTTTCTCGCCTCGATAGTCTTTCTCGCTCGTCTTTCTCGTCTGTCTCGCCTCGCTCGTCTTGTCTTTCTCGCCTCGCTCGTCTTTCTCGCCTCGCTCCTCTCGTCTTTCTCGCCTCGCTCTTCTCGACTGTCTCGCCTCGCTCTTCTCGTCTTTCTCGCCTCACTCTTCTCGTCTGTCTAGCCTCACTCTTCTCGTCTTTCGTATGGTCCTTAGACTCTTACCGACGTCTCTTATCGACCTCGCACGTCTGTACTGTCTTCGCCTCGCTCGTCCGTCTGCGCCTCGCTCTTCTCGCTGTCTCGCCCTCGTGTCTTATCGTCTGTTCACCCCACTCTTCTGGCAGACAACTCGACTGACACGATGCACTCCTGGAAGGAATGACACATATGATTCTGTAGTTCCGGCACACTCATTGATCAGCCTGCGTTCAGTTTGTTAATTGCAGGCGTCTTTTTTTTTACGCTGAATTAAAAGATTCTATTTCTATAAAAAAATCAAACGACGGGGGGGGTCGTGCCGCGGTGGGCAAGTGCATAAACGGTGTTGCGGGCAGAAAACACACGGTTCCCACGTCGACCACCGTATATCGCGAAGCTAATGTGCCGCTTTGCACTTGGTATTGGTCCAGCATGAAACAAGAAACCCGCTTTAGATGCGCCACTTGCTGGCAGAGAGTGCATCTGCGTTCTCGTTAGCCGTCTGCTGTTCGGTTTCATGCTGATATTCATGATAGTTTCACAAACTGAGTAAAACCATTCTGCGTTTTGCTCAAATTCAAAATGACAATTAATTAGATTAAAAACTTATCATTGTGCATGTATGCAGATCTTTGTTTTAGAGCGTGATTAAAAGCAGTGGTGCCTCTAATTTTTACATGTAAAGAGCACCAAGACAAAGCCTTAGTATGTTATATGAAGAGATTATTTTTTTATTTATTGATTTGCGTGGCTTGATTTTAAAATTGTAATTAGTTGTTATTTAAATTCACATTAGACGTTTCTCAATTTAGTCATTTAGCACCAAATAAAGCTTTTCTGCAGTTTCTGCGTAAGATATCTGTACGTTTACTGCTAGGCTTATTACAGCACTGCGCTCGACGGTTTTACGTGTAGGGTCATACGCCTTCCCCTTTGCCTGATTCAGTCTGTTGCAACACGGATGCCATCTCGAACAAACGAGAACGATGCCTCCCGCGGCCTATCGGGCTAGGTTTTTGACTACTTACGTACACCTAGTGGCCGACAAAGCATATAGGCAAAAGTAGTACGTCAGTAATTGACTAAATTGCAGACAAATATTGTTGGTGGATTACTAGCGTTGGCTGGTATGTTTGGAGCAGGAAAATGGGAGTCTCCAACATGAGCCTTTCTTTCTATAGCGGCACCAAAATTGCTCGCGTGCGACCCTCGTACTACGCACAAGTATTATGTAAATACAGGCATGTATTTTAATTTATAAGATGCACTGTATGTAATAGATGCCCTGATAAATCTTCACTCTTCTCAGATTTATACCAAGCTTATTATTATTATTTATTTTGTATTTAGTTTTACTTAATTGTTCTTTCAGGGAATGACTATGCAATCATTTGTCAAACCTTTCGTTTCATCTTTAATCACTGAGAAAAATAATGATATTGTTTGATGTTGATTAATAGGACACATGATAATGTATTTTTACTATAGAACTACATTGTATAAAACGTCCTGTTGCAAAAAGGAACAAAAACAACAAAAAAAAACCACGTAAAGTAATCTGCGTTTTTGTACCCGAAAGCTGAGTTTATCCGCTTATGTAAAGCGCAGATTTGATCTGCCAAAGATAACTCTCAAAAGAGAAATATCAGGACTGAATGAACGCAACATGTTTTCCTCACAGGCTTGTTGCCTGCTGTTCTAATGAAAGGGTTTAAGTCAGAAAACACAGAAACAGCGCTGAACTCAATGAAAACAAGGCAGAAAAGACCTCAAACAGGTGAAATACCGTGCTCTGCTCTCCTCAGAGACTCGACGCTGAGAGACGATCATCAACAGAAGGGTCTTCTTCTTCTTCTTCTTCTTTTCTTTCTCTTACGTGATTATTCTTCTTCTTCGACGGTTCTAACGGCGGGCGTGCATTCGAGAGCGCCCCTGGCATTAGTCCCGCCAAACGCCGGACCGGATTATTCTCCCTGCCGATGTTATTCGCCATTGATTCTCAGGTGTTTATCCACAAGAAATATTTTCCTCTATCAAACCTGTTCTAATTAAGACATTACAAATATTTGGCTTTGTCTGAATCACCTATTTTCTAATTATGCAATCATAGTTATCTCTGATCTTCATAATTCTGAACTTAAAATATGAATGCGGTTCTAGGGTTTCTAAGTCTTGACAATATTCACCAGAAACCAGTAGGATGTTTTTTATAATGTGTAATGTACACTCTTTAAGACCCCCGTACATCTTGGGACCTAGGAATTTTCGGACTACTCCTACGCTCTCCTCCTAGTTCCGCTCTGTACTAAGCGGTATTGTTGAATGGCCATTTACACATCGTCCTTTAGTATGTTCCAGTCGGCCACCTGATCGACCTGCCTTATCGCACGGCGTTGTCTTTCCTTAAACGATACTTTCCTCCATGACTGTTCCTTGACATATTGACTATAGGTACTCAAGTATTGTCTTTTGTTAATAGCCTGGTTAGCTAATTTATCCCAATCTTGAAAAGTTTCACAAAAATGGCCTGCTATTGACGCTGCGGCGTCAACATCAGCTCGAATATATTACATGTTTCAGTTACTCTGTATTATGTTGTTGATCTGCACTCGAACATGGTCCTGAGGTTATTGACTAATATCCTGTCTCTGATACGTTACATAGTTACTGAATATGAAGCCCACCTGTACAATTAAAAGTGGGTGGCAGCATTCTTCACGCTCCCTGTCGCTCTGCCTTATATAGGTGTTTATTTCCATGTGTTAACTTTTCTGGTGCTCTTCAGTCGTTTATCTGCAGTGAAGGACTTCCTGCACTTAAACACACACCGCCGTGTCTTTTCTGCTGTAATATTATGAATGAATCTTCTCTTTTGTGTGAATCTTCAGGTGTTTCTTCAAGACTGATGCTCAATGAATCTGTTCATGGCACTGATCACAGTTAAATGGTTTCTTCAGAATGAGAAGGCAGATGTGATTTGGATGAAAAGGCCTTGAGCCGATTCTTACCAGTGTGAACTCGCAGGTCACATCTTCAGCCTTAGTTACATCTCTATATCGTTGTACACTTGAGGGTTAGTGACAGTCTTCTGTGTCCTGTTTCTTGTTCACGTCCATCGTGTTACGTAAAAGAAATCATTAAGGTGTATGAGATTTCAATAGAGAGACAAATGTCAATGTGGAGTACACGAGACAAAGTATCTAAACATGCACCTGCTTTATATTAAGAGCTTTCAAATGAATAAAAGCATACACGGTTGTAACATTTCGTCGCTTGCCACCCCCTGGGCATTTCACAGTACAGATGCAATACAGATCGTTTACTCCTGAATTAGATGATGTTTTTCAATTGCTAAACTGAATTTCTTTTTATATGCTTTAGATTTGGCTGTAAATGGTTGTATATCACTTGTGGCATGTTTTAGAAAACCACTTCAGTGACCTTAATTATCTTAAATGAAGTTTATATCCACTAATTTAGTACATGAATCATTTAGTTCGTGAGGGCCCCCCTATCATTCCAATGAAGCTATAAAAAAATAAAATTATATATTACAGTATATAGACGTTTTGGAAAAGGTGGGTTCTCTTATGGGTTTTTTTTTATTATTTTTTATATTTTTTATTTGAGGGCAGAGTGGGGATGGGGCTTTTCAGAAATATTTTTAAAAAGATATAAAATTAGGTAATTTGTTACAATTGTCAGTAATAAAACAAGAATGATAAAAATGAATAAAGAAATTACAAGCAGTAGCATAAGCAAATAAAATAGAATAAATATACAAATTAAACAATGCTGTATATTTTTCAGGTTTGTCTAACGGTAGTATTCAGGTAAAAATACCACATAGATTGAATATTCAAATATAAAATAACTCTGCATAGTCTCATCTGTATAAATTAAATATAGATGAATTCTTTTTCAAGTTTTTGTTATGTTTAATTATTATTAATGACACTGACAGCCAGTGATAGTTAGTAGCAGGTTCAAAAGTCTGCCAACACGTTAAGACCTAACGGACAGAGACAATACTGTTACACGTTGTTCACGTTCACTTAAGACATAACCAACGGTGCTTACATGAAAAGAGCTGCTAAGACAATATTCTTATGATTTCATCTATATCAGGTATCATAGGTTTATGCCCTATAATGCATCCTGCCACCAGGCGGTTCATACTGGTTCATAAAAAACATTTAGATGTTGGTTTTATTCACAGAACTATAGCAAAACAAAAACAACAAAAGTTATTGAAAAGGAACAATTGATAAAAAGCTTGCAACGCATCACAAAGATTGTGCAGTTTACCAGCCCCTAGAGGAAGATATTGCTCTTGTCGGGACCAAGTTTAAATAAATTAATTTAGAATGCACACAGTTTGATATCTAAACTTCAAGGGGTGTGTTTTGTTACTTGTTCAAAGAACGATATTTACGGCCGTCTTTTACTATCATATGTAAATCAAGATGCATGCTATTGAATTAAAGTTGAATCTGTTAACATTCATTTTTAAAACACATAGTATTCCATCTCAGCTTCAAAAGGTGTGTCTTGTTACTGGGTCATAGACGAACATTTAAATGTAGGTTGTATTCACAAAACTATAACACAGCACATGCTATTGAAATAACGAATACATCAATCAATGTAAAGTAAATACGCTCTTCTATCTTAACTTCAAACATGTGGATGTTGGTTTTATTCACAGAACTATAAGACAACACATGATATTAAAATTTAAAACAAATACACTGTAGGGTCCAAAATGATCAAAGACTTCTGCTTTCCTGTCCCAACCCTATCTTCAATAACAAAAGGGCAATTTGGCGTTCCTGAAGGCACAGGCACGCTCTTCTTGGGGCTCTGCCCTCTCTCCCTCTTTTTCTTCCTCTCTCTATCTCTCTCTCTCAGGTAATATTTTACATACATGCTGGATACAATTAACTATGCTTTACCATCCTTCATCTATTTTGTAATCAGTTCAAGTGTAACCATAACAAAATATTGTTATTAAACCATTTCAATTATTAATTATGTGCGAACTAGTCTTGATTCAAGGTTAAACTTAAAGTGCAGTTATCATTATTCTTGCAATAAGAGACAATAGCAACGCTCTCCCACATATGTAGCTATTTTAACTGCGCTTATTTCCGTCGTTGGTATAAGCGGCAGTGGGTGGTAATAGACTAGAAATCTACAGTTTTATACCATCGTGCTGATAACGTTTCTTTAGTCATTCGACAATCCTACCGCGAACCACAGTAGGAAAACCATCCTTACAGATGGTGCCGAAACCTGGGATCCCTTGCAGTGAGTTTTCTGAGATTTACTTCATCAGAATGAGGATTTTTTTCACAGTTGATCTTGTGAATGGATTAAAGCTGGCCTTCTGACCACGAGTGGGTAAGTATGTTTTATGGGGTGTGTTTTGTAATTGTTTCCTGTAATGACATTTCGATGTTGGTTTTAATAATAACTATGTGGTTTACACAACAAAATAATATGCTCTTGAATTTGTAAATTACCTGATAAAGAGCTCTGGAAGCTTCCTGAAGAGTGTGCAGTACACCGCCCCCCTAGAGGAATACACTGCAGTTGCTTCGACTGAGTTTGATATTCAGAAATTAATTAATTAATTAAAAATACACAAAGTCTGAGATGTCATCTTTAAAGGGTGTGTCTTGTTACTGGTTGATAGAACAACATTTACATGCTGGTCTCATGCACAGAACTATAACACAATGCACGATATTGAAATGGCAACAAATACATCTATTAATTTCTAATAAATACGCTCTTCTGTCCTAATTCTAAGGGGTGTGTCGTGTTACTGGTTTATGGAACAACATTTACATGCTGGTTTTAGTCGTGAAACTGCAACACAGCAAAATCTATTTAAATGTAAGGATTGAGCCAAAAGCTCACAAAGCCTTTCATAGATGGTGCAGTACACCACCCCCTAGAGGAACACGTTGCATTTGTTAAGACTGAGTTTGACATTCAAACATTTAATAAATTAATTTAAAATGCATACAGTTTCCCATCTCAACTTCAAAAGGTGTGTCTTGTTAATTGGGCCAAAAAGATTTTGATGGTGGTTTTAGCCACAGAACTATAATAGAACACATACTATTGAAAATGACTTCAAATCATAAGTTGGTCACACTTTAGATTAGTGTCCCTAATATTCCTGTGTACTTTTCCCAAGTACACTAAATGTGAGACGTAGTATGTAACCAGTGTAAGTACACATTGGCACATAGTATCTACAGCTGTAGTGTTTGTGTAACTACACATATGTAACAACCCTCCAAAATGTTTTGTGTAAGTGCAAATGTGTAACAGGATATTGGTAACAACACTTTTTTCACTTCACTTAGTACTCGTGTAACAGGAATTATATAACTACCGTATTGTCCCGAATATAAGACGATGTTTTTTTTCTTCGAAATACATCTGGAAAAACGCGGTGGTCTTATATTCAGGCTCTAGACTTTGACATGTCAATAATACAACCACAACAATAAGTGGCGCCAAATACACATAAAACGAGCGTGCCATGAAACACGTAATGTAACGCGTGTTGTATTAGATCGCCGAGCAAAAAAACAAAAAGAGACATAGAAACCCCCTCTACCAGCTGATGAGTCGTGACCTGTCACGTTAGCCCTGAGGGGAACCCAATCTATTCGACGGTTTAATCATGATTTGACGTGTAGTGAGACTATGTAGGATGGATGTAGCCATAAAGTGACTAATTCAGTTAATTATATTTTTTTTATATATTGATCAAAAAGTGTACTATTTTGTAAATGTGAGTGTTGGTACATTGACCCCGTTTTTACCCACCCACGACTCAAAACAAAAGAAAAAGGAAAAATATGCATAGGAAAATAATTGAAGACAAAATGTGTTTTACTGAGAGAAAAAAAAAAAACAAGATTTGGTTTTTAAAAGCCTTTTTCCAAAAGGTACATCAGGAAAAAAACAAAAAAAAATGGGGGTCGTCTTATAATCACAGGGCCGCGTCTTATCTTCGGGCACACTACAGGTACATTTGTAACAACAGTATGTATTAAGAGTCATGGAACCAGGTTGAGTACAGGGGGTGGAGATGGGTAGGTTTAGGGATATGTAAAGTGGGAGGAGTTGGATCCCAACTTGGAGTCCAGTGCCCACCAATGTCACGTGATTCAGTTGTTGTACTGACCTGGTAACCTCCTCAGGAACTTGTCCACTAATATAAAGTGTAACATTCTGTGACACCCAGTCAACCGCAATTTATATGTCAAGCTTTACTGCTGGCCACGGCTGTGTAATATCAGAGCTAATTACTGGAACTTAATATAAAGTGTATCACTTTCTTTACCAAAAAGTGCTGTTCGTCCTGTTATACATTTGTACTTTACACATACCATTCAGTGGGTTGTTACATGTGTAGTTACACAAACATTACAGCTGTAGATACTATGTACCAATGTGTACTTACACTGTGGTTACATACTATGTACACATCTAGCTACTATGTAAGTACTCATGTATTAGGGACACTTAATATAAAGTGAGACCCATAATATAGTTTAAAATAAATACAATCTTCTACCTAAGCTTCAAAGGCTGTGTCTTGTTACAGATTCCTCAAAGAACATTTTCCAGCTGTTTTCATTGTCAAAAGAGATGCAGAAGTCTCCAGCATCACTGTCCCCTAGAGGAAGATACTGCAGTTGTTTTGACGCGTTTGACTCAACCGCTTAATACATTCATTTAAATCAACCCAGTCTGTCTATTTCAATTCAAAGGGTGTGTCTGTTTCTATTCCTAAATGAACATGTTTCAATTCCGCTTCTTCACTTCATATGTAACATTAGTGACATAGTGCTATGAATTAATTACTACAGCTATGTCATTACATTTTAAACAACTTACGTTTTTTGCGGGGGGGTAGTTGTTCATGCTTGTCCTCCTATTTGTCCTGAGCATGTGTAAACTGTACATCCCGCTAACATGGCCGGACAACATGGGTTTATTCTTTGAAGCCTTTGACATAAATTCTCGCATTATGGCTTGTGGACTATATGTAGACATATTTGATGCAAAATAGGTGACACTTTATTTTAGGGTCTTTTAACTAGACAAGCGCAAACTGGGTGCTTAAAGCAAATGTAATTGGCCACATTTACAAAATCAGGTGATTATGTTCACCCATCTATGCAAATGTCTCTATATGTATAGAGACAAACATAACGACGGTAAAATCACGGGTTTCTGTCACAGTTGTGTGTAGTCAATGTTAAGGATTATTGAGTTAGTCTCATCACAAATCGAAGAAACAACATTACGAAAATATTGTTTAAGATCATTATTCTAACTAGCTGGTTGAACCACGAAAGTAAAAACAGAAATACGAAGTTCCTCTTCGTAGGGCTTCTGTGCTTTTCTGCTGTGGCTAGTGTTAATATGACCGCCCGTCCGGTGTGAAAAACACCCCAGTATCTTGGCAAACGCCGTCTTCTTTGGCCCCGCAGAGTGTGCTTGAGCTCAGCTGCGCCAAGAGTCCTCGACTCAGTGAGAGCTGAGTTGATATTAGCGATACAGGGGCGGACGCCCGTTTGAGCATGCTTTCTGTGTAACGTCAGTTTTGTTTCAGACAATTTTTCGCCTTTGATGTCATTTCTAGCGAGATATTAGTATTGTAGTAATTAAATATTCGCTTAGTGATCAACACAGCTCTCTTGTTGTAGATGATTAAAGCATTTTGTTGTCTCAGAAGTCTGTCTGAATAACTTATTCAACTCCAGTCAATGCACTATTAGTAGAGGCAAATGAAATGCCATTAAGTCTATGTAGAGTAAAATTGTCCCTGGTATATTGGACATCAATGAAGAGTCATGCTGGAGAACATATTTCTAAAGATGTATTGCATAATTGTTGGGAATATACAAAGGATAAAGGGAAGGGTTTTGGATGGAATATTAATCAAATAGCAGAAAGATATCAGATTGCAAATATAGAATGTAGTATGTCTCCAGTATGGGGCGAGGTACCAGCTTGGTTAATTCCTGAAGTTAAAATTGATTTGGAAATACTAGGCAAGAAAAGGGACTGGGAGGAAATGGGTAATATCAAATATGTGGTGAATAGACATTTACAGCAAAGATTTTATGCGAGTACGCATATTTATACAGATGGATCAAAAGACCCAAATATAGGGCTTGCAGGAATAGGAGTTTTTATCCCGGACTTGAATGTATCAATAACTAAAAGAGTATCATCTAAGCTATCAATATATGCTATTGAAACGGTCGCTATCATAATAGCATTGATGTGGATTAAAGAGGTAAGAGCAGACAGAGTAGTGATATGCTCTGATTCTGCTTCTGTATTAACATCGTTGTCCACACATCATTCACGTAGCCCCCGGAACGACTTATTGTAATAACGAGGAAAGGTTGACAGCTATTATGGTCTGTTCTTGTACCAGAGAAAGGTCCTGGCGTGCGTATGATGTTAGCGTTGTTGTGGTTTCCCCCGCCGAGGTCATGTGGGCATATTGGGAAACGAAACAGCTGATAAATTGGCAAATTATGCTTTAAAAAAGGAAGAAGTAGATGTTAATGTTGCTCTAAATAAAGGTGAAGTTGAAACTATAATTATGGAAAATATTTTAAAGTATTGGCAAGAAATATGGAATTCGGATAATAAGGGGAGGCATTTCTTTAATATAATTTTTTTTTAAATAATAAACGAAACATGAGTGGTAGAAACAGGAGGGAACAAGGATGAGACTTGGACACACAGGACTGAATGCATCACTATTCATTACTGAAGTACATGAGAATGGTTTCTGTGAATATTGTGGGGAGAGAAACAGTATGATTGTAAAAAATATGACGAAGAAAGAAAGGAATTAATAACATACTTAAAAAGGGAAAGGTAAATAAGGATTTAAGGTACTTGTTAGGATATGAGTTTAATAAAGATATAGTAGGATATAGGCTGCTAATAAAATGCATTTATAGTACAGGGTTGAGCGAGAGGATTTAAAAGCAAACAGGGATGCTGTCGCCTGATCTGGATTTTAGGGAACCAGGGAAGCGTTCTGGAGGAGCTGGAGACGCAGCGCCAGATGGGTCCCTGGAACCTGGGAATCTGGTATAGGGAAGAGTTTCAAATTTATGAAGAATTATAATAATTATTATTATTTTTATCCCCCCTCCATCCCTTTTTTTTTTTTTTACATGTTCATATGTAATTTTGAGGATAATAGCTAACATGCCTGCACAACAGCAACGTACTGTAGGTGCCGCTATACATTTCGATTGTTATGCAACAAAAAAACTAAAGAAAAAGAAGAAGAAGTCTGTCTGAAATCACTTTCTGGAGGAACCGTGAACAAACGCTCCTTGTAAAGTCATTATCTGATGAGGAGCGAGTCATAAAGCTTCCGGACACAGCAGCAGCGAGTCCTCTGAGGAGAGGTGAGCAATTCATGCTAGTTCACATATTTACATGAACATATGAGACACATTTTACACAGTTTGTTCATGCAACAACATGATACGGTTTGTGGGGTTTGCTGCTAAATAAACACTTTTTTTTACTTCTAGTGTTTACAGTGAGCAAACACTATAAAAAATAGGTCTTGCAGATGTAATGCAAAGATGTCAGATAACGTCGCTGTGGATGGCACGTGTGCTATCAGGTAATGTTGAGAAGATGTGCTCTGCGTTGTGAAAGGGAATTCGGTTTAAACGCCAAAAAAAAAATATAAGCAAGAAGGTCTGTGTGCACTGGCGTGATATGTGCGTGGCTAGGAGACGCTAGCGCGTAAGTGCTGACTGAACACGCGGCAACAAGTAAAAAGAAATGAAATATGTAGCTAATTTAATAGCAGAAGCATGCATAGCAAATTCATATGCAATGTTATAATATTAGCAGCAGGAAGTCAAATGATTGTTGCTAATATAGCAGCGGCAGCAAAAAGTACATTTAGTTGCATGACATTTCAGTGATAAGATAACGCTTGGATGGTAGTGAACTTTTAGGTGAAATAGGCATTTTATTAATTTGCTTCTTTAACAGGGCTTACAGTAGATTGTGAACTTTTCAAAGCAAAATAGGCATGATTTGATTGCGTTTGCTTGTTAATAAAGACGCTTATAGCAATTCTAAGTACTTTTGTTCAGCTATAGCAGCATTATGCATTGCATAGTGTAACACTTCGCTCAATTTGATACAGACAAAGGAAAAGTCTGAGTGTGGACCAGTCGAATCAGAAGACTAAATTCGCCTACAGAGAATAAGGATATCACAACAATAATGAACCACTCACACAATGTATTAAGTTTAACTGATTGTATTATCTTTCTTAGAAGATATTGGATCTCTAATGTATACATAGCATGAAAAATTAAAATACAATATGTAGTTCTCAAAACAAAATAAACAAAATGAAATTGTTTAAACACCAAGTTAATCCATTCTAATATTCTTAACACTTTTCCCTTTTTTCTTACAGTTTTCAAGACTCAAATGTACCCAAAATGTAAGTATAATCACCCTTCTTAATGTTTATGTAAATTAAGTGAATTAACCTTTGATTTCGTTCCCTTCTAGATTTCAATCTTATTTCTTTCAGTTTAAAAAAACTAACACTGAATTCACCTTATGAATGAAAAATCAATTCAATTAAATAAGTTTAAATTCCTTATTTGATACCCTTTTTTAAAATTTGTTAAATGGATTTCTCCTCATTTCAAATTAGCAAAACAAAAGAAAAAAATGCATTTGATCAATGAACAATTAGAAGAAGAAAATAAAAATAAATCCAAACAGATTCACATATAAATCCCTTCACAGAAATTTAAACCTCAGTTTTCAAAATGAGTTGATTCAAAATGAATAATTCAAGTCTCAAGTTATATTCACAACTTTGTGAAAATGGCTGCAATCTATGAATATTATTTTACATCACACATTGGCAATTAAATGAACTTAAAATACAGCTTTCCCATTTATATTTCACTTGTATGAACATTTAATGAACTTTTCACCCAAATTAATAAATGAAATAAAAGTTTTAACTCACCAAGACTCGATGAACTTGAACAATTTTATCCCTTTTATGTCTGAAAAACTTTGTTACATCTTGATCTTTTGCTTATCCTTCTTGTAGAAATTAAATTCCGCTTATATGGCTTTTTCTTTACCAAAATATCTTATGCGATAACGAGGCCTTATCAACTGCGTCACAAAAGTATAAAATTCATTTAACGGTCTCTGTTTCACATCAACCTTGATTTCTTTGTCGCGAATCATCTATAAAACCATAAACTGTAATATTAATAAATATCACACTTGACTCTTAAGATTCTCAGAGTTCTTGGGAGAGATCTAAATTGGTCTGCTCTCGTCCGCTCCGCCGATTCAAAGAGAATCTAACCTAGTGCATATCCGGAAACTGAAAAAAAAAATCGCTATACAACATACTACCTCTTCATTGGTCCGTCTTCCCAATCCAAAAATTAAATTGGCATATTTATATTGCCATTAAAACAATGAAACGGCATAAAATTGAAAAGAGAAAAAAAATTAATATCTTCTTTATCTCATTAATCACGTTTTAATGCCCTAATGGGTAAAAACTGGGTGAAGAGCATTTCAGTATCCACGAGTTTAGTGAATTTTAATAGACCAGCAGCACCGCTGGGCAAAATCAGATGCAAATGTTAGCAATATTAGCAGCAGTCTGGACATGGCAAATTTCTAGTGGAAGGGATAACGCTGGATGGTAGTGAAATTTTAAGGCAAATAGCATTTTATTACTTTGTATCAGTTCAACAGGTTTAACTCTTACAAAGCGAAATAGGGAATTGATTGGGTCGTTTGGTTATTTAATAAATGGGCTAAGAGTAGCAATTCAACTAACTTTGGCAGCAGTATGCATAGTTATTTCAGATCGCAATGATCGCAAAATTCAGATGCAAGGTTAGAAATAACATTAGCAGCAGCATGCAAGTCTTATTATTGTTGCTAATATAGCAGTGGCAGCATAAAGTACATTTAGTTGCATGAAATTTCAGTGATAACACATGGGGTAAATAACTCTTTGGAAGTGCAAGAGGTATTATTTGCTGTGTAATGTTTCAACCGGGCTTACAGCAGTTTCCCTCGAGCAGCAGCAGTAGATTATGCTTCGCAAATTCAGATTAAATGTTACAACCGCAACAGCTCGCACAATAAATTCCTGCTACAACATTGTGAATCTCATTAACAGCAACAGCATGTACTTCAACTCCATACTGAAATAATAGTGAATGAGAGGAAAAGAAAAATATACAGGGGAAAAAACTTACAAAAAGTTTCAAAAAGAAAAGGATTCAAAAATTCTATACATCTTTTAGGGCCTCAATATAATGCTTAAGTTCACTTTTAAATAATATAATGTAAAGTTTATTATTATTCCATTTCTGTTTGTGTATATGGTATTTTCCATATATAATTATTAAGTTAATCACCACATTTTGCTCCAAAATCTTATTTTTATATAACAAAAATATATCTTTACCAGATAGTCGAATCTTTAATTATGTGAATTTGAATATTAGATATTCAATGTCAATCCAAAACGATTGGTTAAATACACATTCAAAAAATAAATCTTTTATGGATTCTTCTTCTGAATTACAAAAAGACGGATGTAGTCTCTAAAGAATCTTGAGACTACTTGTCTCACTGGATAAATCAAATGAATAACCTTATATGTAATTTATTTGTAACTTTATTGGTGAGGCAGTATTTACTGGGTAAACTCCAGACCTCTTTCCATTCAATCTGATTATACATCGAGTTCCAGAAAGGTTTGCATTTAGGCAATACTGTAGTTCTACATGATTTTTTTATATAAAAGTTATTAAAAATGTTAATCAATATCAACCCCAGATGATATTCCAAATCTTGTCTTTAGAGTTCAAGTAGTTCTTTATCCATTTGTTCTTAAATACACAATTAGCAGTATTAAAGTCAAGTACATTTAGACCACCATCTTCAACTGGGTTGCATATAACTGTTCTTTTGAAATAATGTGGTCTGTTCTTCCAGATGAAATTGAACAAATAGTATCCACCTCTCTTATAACAGATTGTGGAACGTCTAATGCAAGAGATGTATACACTAAACGTGACAACCCTTCAGTTTTGGTTAATAATATTCGTCCTTTTAATGATAGATCTCTCATTAACCATAAGTTTTGTTTAATTTTCCTAATAATTGGTGTAAAATGTAAATGATGTCTCTCCTTTTGGTCCTAACAGATCTTAATACCTAAATAATCTACTATCTCCTTTACTGGAATACCAAGTATGTTATTATGATTGCATGTTTTCAAAGGAAATAACACACATTTGGTTTAAACATAAACCGGATACAGACGAGAAAATATTAAGGCACTCAATAGCTTTTTTAATGTCAGTTTTTTTATTTAAATGGCAGTGCCGTCTGCTAATTGAGAACACTTTAACTCTTTCTCCAAAAGTCTAATACCTCAAAATGTATCTCTTTTAATATGAATGGCCATGGTTTGTGTTACAAGTAAGAAAAGAAACGGAGAAATGGGGCAGCCCTGACGTATACCTCTACTAATTTTAAACCTGGATGACGTTCCATATGATCATTTAATTGAGCTGTTACAGTCATTGTATAGTGTTTGAATAGCTTTTTTTAAATATTCTCCAATTTAAGGTCTCCAACATAGTTATGATCGATAGTATCAAATGCTTTAAAAAAATCAACAAATAAAACAAAACTATTATCTGTAAAAAATTCGTTATAATCAATTAAATCTAAAATGAGCCTAATATTATTACAAATGTGCCGACCTTTCATAAATCCTGATTGACAATCATCAATTATAGGATCAAGACATTTCTTCAATCTTTCTGCAAATATACCTGCAAAAATTTTTTGCATCATTATTAATTAGTGTAATCAGATGCCAATTTTCTAGAAATAATAAATCCTTATTAGGCTTTGGTAATAAAGTTATTAAGCATTGTTTCAGTGAATTAGGTAAATAACCTTGTTGTATAGCTTCACTAAATACACCTAACAAAAAATTATTCTTGAAAATAGTTGTAAAATTCACTAATTAAACCATAATTTCCAGGTGACTTATTGTCTTTTAGTTTGTTAATACAGTGAAATACTTCATTTAAAGAAATCTCTTGGTTGCACATTTTACTAGAAGACTCACTTATATTTTGAATGTCATTTTTAATAGATTCTAAGATGCATTACTCAACTTGTTATCATAGGAACATAATTTCTCATAAAACTCGGCTGCATATTTTGATATTTCTTTCGAATTTTCTGTTAACTGTCCATTAATATTCAATTTGACCATATATGTAAGTTCTACCTTCCTTTTTTCCATGTTAAAAACGTATTTTGTATGTTTTTCTCCTTCCTCTAACCATTTCTTTCTTGATCTTATGAAAGCACCCTTTGCTTTATATTCATATATTCTAATTGTTGTTGTAGTAATTTATTTTTCTTTTCTTGATCTATATTATAATTTACAGAAAGGCTTATAATTTCACGTATAATTTTTTCTTAATTTTCTCGTCTATGTTTTGCTATTTCTTTTCCTCTCCTTATGGCTAAAGTTCTGATTTTACACTTAATAAAATCCCAATTTGCACCAAAAGAGTTTGTAAGATTTGCCTCCTTCCAGGGATCTATGATAACCTTTTTTGCTTCATCTCTAAACTGCACATCCATCAAAATATTCTGGTTCATTTTCCAATACGTAATTTTTTTTTGCATCTTTGGATTTAGCTGTATTTATTGAGAGAAAAATACCTTTGTGATCTGTAAGAACAGATGGCTCTATAGAAACCTCATTAACATAATTAATTAAATTCCTTGAAATTAACCAATAGTTTATACGTGACTGTTGAGAAAGATTTCTTTTACACCATGTAAACTGAATTTTTTCTGGACACTTATGTCTCCATATATCAATCAAGTCAAAAGTAGAACATAAATTATACAATTCTGGAAGAACAGACCTGTTACTTGGACGGGGTGGATAACAATCCTTTTCAGAATCCCATATTGTATTGAAATCCCCTCCAAGTACTAATTTTGCATTCCTATATCGTTCCACTGTTTTTTCAATTTGGTCTTCAAAGTTCAAAAATATTTTTTTTATTTGGTGTAGTAAAATTAACCCCAAAATAAACAATTCAGCATTCTTTTCAATTACCAATATTACCCATCGACCTGAATCGTGCATTTTAGTTTGAATTATTTTCCCCTTAAATGTACCTTTTAAGATTGCAACACCAGCTGCTCGATTACTCCCATATGACATCCATAAATCATCCCCCCACTGACTCTTCCAAAAATTATAATCTGACAAAGATGCATGTGTTTCTTGAATATAATAAAAGTCACATAAATTTCATTCAAAACAAAAAAACTGCTTTCCTTTTCAGCAAATCACAAATTGCCCTGACATTTAAAGATAAAACTGACAAAGATACCAATGTGCTATATTAACAACTTTAGGCTTAACAAGTGTGAAACGAAACTTGTTCCCAACACCTCAACAATATAAAATTGACCTTAATAATACTTAACTTAAATCAAAACCTTTAAAAATTAAACTGTACAACATAACAATATCGTTATATTTAAATTAACAAAGATCCATTCTGTCTGTAAATTGACGTAAACATTATGTTCTAAATGTCATAACTCCAATGATGACTGCATTTTCACCGATATATATAATTTGTCCGTATGCAGTTCTGCTCAAGAGATATGCCGTACATATATGCGAATCATATGTAGTATTAAGGGGTATTTCCCTTTCCATCAACAAAGCTCGTACGCCTAGAAAGTAGTAAGCCTTCTTTCCTGATGACGAGCAGCCTAACTTTTGGCCACAGTTGTTTACGTTATAGCTTTGTACATTAGCTCTTAACTCCTCGCCAACCGTAGTGCCTTGGAATCAGGTTTGGCTGGTTTTCGCGCGTTCCAAAGCCTATACTCGTAAGGATCTGGACAAAACTGGATAACGATGGTTCTCCTCAGTTGCGTTTACGTCAAGTTTATGCCAAGCCGGTGTACAATATTCCCCATCTTGTTGTATTTTGCTGGTTAAGCTTGGACGAACTGCAACAACAAAATATCCACGACCGGTGCCTCCTTTACGTCTTCCCTGATGCTACGACAGACAGTCAATACTCAAATTCCATCTTCGTTTGTACGTTCTACCCGTTAAGTTAGAATCGATCGCGGGACATTTTCTTACATTGCATCGCTGACTCTGGATCACTTCATGTCCTTTTTCAAATTTTATGTCATCATTTGCATCTTTTACTCGTTGAAGAGGAATTCATCTGTTCTTTTTAAAGCTCATTGCTTTTCGCCGTATTTACACTTAAGACTCCTCTATCGTTACTCTTTCATTTATGCATCTATATGTTTTTAGCATTTCTGACAGGACGGTTCACCTCTACTTTTCTTAGGATCAGGGGTGCGGGGGTATGAATCCGCTAAAGGAACTGTGCACGCCGACCTTGCATACATATGCGTGCATTGTTTGACTGTCAGTACCACAAATGTGCCTCATCGTCTTTGTTCGTTATCTTTGTCAGCTGCTTTATTAGCCTTTTTCTTGCTTACTCTCCCTATCTTTCGTTTTACGCCCATTAAATGTAGGCTCTCTGGGTCAAGTTACAATGTTCAATGCAATATACAGAAACATCAGTATTATTTATTTGTTTTGAAATCATGATCTTAAATTTAGGACATCAGATTGGTACGATTTATTAAACAAAAAGAACGATTATGAGATGAAGAACAAAATTTGTCTCAGCGTCTCAAAACTACTCCTTACCGGGTCGCCACCTTGCATCAATTAGCCCAGAAACATTTAACTCAGGTCACTAGTTTAAGCTATCAGGTAAACCGATCAGGTACACACAGCAATAGCTCACTAGCGTTAAGCCATTTGGCGAAGCCGGCCCAGGCTCACATAGATAGCAAACACACAGTATCACGGCTCTCCAGAGCAGCAGCAGTACATATGTCTTAGCAATAGATCTGCTTGTTCTGGGGGGTTTATCTTTTATATTCATTCTGCCTTATAGGGATGATTTTAAGCATGTTATTGTATAGCAGCAGCATACATATTTAAATGTTTTGTTTCTTCTTACAGCTTTGTTGGGGGGTTATTTATATGCTATTTGTGCAGCAGCAGCATGTCTTAAATACTCACGGCACTGTACCGCTGTATGCATTGGCAGTAGCAAGTTCCTGTACTAGCTTGCAGCAGCAGCAATAATCTACGACTACAGCAATAACCAACAGCAGCAGCATTTCAGCAGCAGCATAGCAGATCTATTCCCACAAGACAAATACATTAACATTGTCATGTACACTACCATGCCAATCCCTCCGAGAGCTGTCATGACAGAAATATATAGTTCAGTCATGAAACTCTAGATGGTGCAGGCTGGCGGTTTTTAACGTAACTGATGATATTCAGAGAGTTAAACGACTTGTCACAAGCTGATTTGTTCATGCTGCATATGCAGCCAATGATCTTACTGCCTTGCATTTATATGGCTGCTAGCATTCACTTGAGATTCCTGCAACACACTTTTAGAGTTCTCTGAAATCCTCCACCTTCCCCAGCTCCAACTGTATAGATATGCTACGGGTTATTTTATATGCTATTTGTGCAGCAGCAGCATGTCTTAAATACTCACGGCACTGTATCGCCATATGCATTGGCAGTAGCAAGTTCCTGTACTTGCTTGCAGCAGCAGCAATAATCTACAACTACAGCAATAACCAACAGCAGCAGCAATTCAGCAGCAGCATAGCAGATCTGTTCCGCCAAGACCAGATACATTAACATTGTCATATCCATCACCATGCTAAAATGTTCAGAGAGTTGTCATGATAGAAATGTCTTTATATTATATATATCAATTTTTGCAAAAAAGTGTTCATGTCCCTGAGTAATGTCTGCATGCACCTAAGTCTGAAGAGAACACATAATATGCTAGTAGACAGCAATCCATATGAGAGAGAGGTCTTGTGTGGAGGGTGGATCTGAAGCTGACTTCTGTCCAGGTTGTCACAACATCTCTTGATTATCTGTCTTCATGAACTGCCCTGAAATACAATTCAAACATTAACAATGATTGTTATAAATGTAACGTGAGGCTCTTACTAGGGTTGGGCCGATAGACGATGCCATCGACAGACATCATGATGTTGAACCGGCATCGTGATACCCCCCCATACCCCCCGCAATCCGCCGCATCCCAATTCCGTGTTCGGAAAGGAAATTAAGTGTACTACAGAACCCCTAAAGGGAATAAATAACCTACGAGATGGGAGGATAAAAAAAAAATATTTCAATACTTTCTCTCGCAGTTATATGGTTGGCTAATTATACTGTATATAAATTGCGGGCATCAGGGAGCCGCTAATAATATGCAGGGCATTGAAACCACTTTCGAATGTGCGCTCTCATTTTACTTTCACTTTCGCGATCACACAGACTCTATACTACGGACCAGTACTGCTGCTACCACACATTTTATAAGATTAGATATTTGACAGTGGTGCTCAGTGTCTGCAATTTAATTCGCCATTGTCCTATCAGTCATCTCTCCTTACTTTGTGTATGTGGTAAGTGACCTTTCATGTACTATAATGTAACCGTCTACCGCTAACAAGCAGCTAACAATGACATTTCAGTGTATCCACAGAATGCTTTATTTGTTTCCGTGCCTTTCTGCATATGTATTCACACTTCAGGCACAACCCTTAACAGATCCCCCTACCCCACCCCATGTCATCGTACATCACAATGTTTCACTGTAGACATCATCCGATGCCAATTAGATAGACATCGCCCAACCCTAGCTCTTACATTCACAGTGCCCATTTTGATGGTGAAGTGTGCAGGAAATTCTGCCAGACTGAAATTTAATCTTTGGTGAACAGTCTTCAAGAGTGCAAATAAAACGTTAAATTTTAAGTACCTTTCAGACTCGCGTGAGGTTTCCACAAGCAACAAAGTCTACTTAAACACTTCACTACATTTAAAGTTTAGAAAATAATATTTAAACAACTAAATGGATCTATGTAATTTTACCTCAGGCTGTAACCCAGACCGCTTCATGTGCTAATTAACAAACAGAAAATTATCAAATTAAACATTGGGAACTTAATAACTTTACAACAATGCAAAACATTATAAGTCTATAGTTACATTTAATGGTAAATTGTCAAATTGACAAATAAAAAAAATCACCTTCAGCGTCCATCCAGCTTGGCAGATGATAACCTTTACAGACCATTACAGTTTGAAGTGAGGCACGTTCACAGTACTCACAGTAGTCTTACTGTTATTAATTTTAATTTCAAGGAATTGTTTTATTATAATCTGTGTCTCATTTCGAATTATGTTGGACTCTTCTGTAGGTTGTTGTGTATAAAGTGTCCTCAGTGCAGAGTAAAACCAAGATGACCTTGTAGGACATACAGGAAAATATTTTATATTTATTTGATTTTTTTTTTTATATTAGATAAACTTTTGAATGCTACTACTTAGTAGTTAGATGGTCCATAGCGCCTTGGAGATGTTCTTCAACAGGAGATCCGCTCCAGCTCTGCAGCATGGCCATCAGCATGGAAGAATATAGGAACAATTTGTCACGGAGCCAACAATATATAGTATACAATGTCAGGTTTATTAGAAATAAACAAACTAGAGCATAGGTGAAATGCAGAAAAGAGAAATAGTAATATGGAAAACATACAGAATATGGAAAACATACAGTAATATGGAAAACAAATTCAAATCAGAATTCACATTTTTAGATTTTACAGATGCATGATGATATATTGTGAAAAATGCATATTAATTTATTTAATAAGCTTTCCAGATACCGTGTCCTATGTCTTGTCAGCAAGCTCCATTATGAAAATGTTCGTCTCTGTTTTTAGGTTTTTTTTCTGATGCTCCTGAAATCACAGTACAAGTTTGATCAATATTTGTTTACAATGAAAAATCTAAACGTGTTTGAAACAGTTGTTTGAAATAGTTTCAACCCATTTTAGCCTGCATGTAAGTGACGTCACCGATAGACTCTACAGTGCAGACTTTTAGGTTAAATTAATTAGCTTACTTCCATTTATCCATTGAAAAATTACCAGCAAAACATTTATAAAGCTATCAAAACCGCTCATCTACACATAAAATGTGATTAAAAGCCCAAACTTTCATTAATAAGAGCTCAAATCTATAGTTAGCCAACTTTTATGTACATACAGGTGCATCTCAATAAATTTAGAATGTCGTGGAAAAGTTCAATTATTTCAGTAATTCAACTCAAATTCTGAAACTCGTGTATTAAATAAATTCAACGCAAACAGACTGAAGTAGTTTAAGTCTTTGGTTCTTTTAATTGTGATGATTTTGGCTCACATTTAAAGAAATCAAAATAAAAAAAGGTTTCACACACAGCTTGGTCTTTTTTTAAGGTAAGGAGCCACTTTTTAAAGTAACAAGCTACTCATGTGGACTCCTCATGAAATATTTAATGCTGAACAAAAATAAAATAAAATATAGCTGCAAGCAGCAATTACCGGGGTTCAAGAGCTTTAAGGCATTTAAGGTGGTGCTTGGCAACCTGGGTGTAGGATGACAGTAAAAACAGCCAATATGGAGAATGGCTCACACACACACACACACACACTGAAATGAAATTATTAAACTAGTATATTAATACTCAATCAGCATGCTTAAACACACACACACACACACATACATGCACACACATTTTGTTGCAGATATAGATATTTGAGATAAATGATAGGTGACACAAAACTTGTTGCAAGTCTTCTATTTTTAAGAGTTAATATGTCATTTTCAGGTTTCACTGTAATCATAATCTGGCATAATTGTAAAAACGAATATGTCTGTATAAACAAAATGGTAAACTTTGACTCAATGTGATTTTAAATGTTATAACAGTGATTTTATAATGTCTTAGCATGAATCCATAAGCAAACGGATGAACAGTACTGTTTTAGGGCATTTAATGAGCCCATTAGTGGTCTTACGCTGGTATCTAGTGGTTATAATTGCAATTTCTCATACAACACGGTGTTTTTAACCTTTACAACTATTATAGTGTTATTTTTTTGCCCAATCTCTCTTAAATTTTGCATGCTTGTTTAGAACGAAATAATGTATCATTTTACACAGTTTTGTGAGATGTTGTAGGCTTTATTTTATGATTTATATAGCTTTGGGTACACAATGTAAAGAACATATTATAAAAGCCCTGGTTTTAGTGTTAAATGCAAATGTTCAACAATTTTTTTATAGTATTGACTAGAGAGCTCTAGAGAATAGTACTGCCCTGAATTTTATTGATTTTGTAGTTTAAAACCTAAGACTAGTTCGCAAAAGTAGGTTTTTTTAAATAATCTCACATATTTAATTAACAGTTTTATTGACAACATTGGTCACAGAGGCAAAGTTGTTCAGAATGAGGAGATTTATCATATAATATGAAGATCTAGTGCTTGTGTGAATATATGAACATGTTCTACAAATTGAGGTCATTTTCTATACAAATCTTGTGTTTTTGAGGCCTTTTTAACTGTTATAGCGCCACCTATGGTCCGATCTCCATGAAACTTTGCATGCTTGTTAAGAGTCATCTGACACATGTTTTCACAAGTTTCGTAAAGTTTCTTGAGCTTTCGTTTAGGTTTTATAGGATTTTGGGTATATTTGGCCACGCCCCTTTTCTAAATGACCCCATTATAGGTAAACAAAGGACAAAATTAAATTTTTTTTTGATAATTATTGATCTAGAGACTCCAGAGAATAACACTGCAGGGGTTTGAGCAAAAAACCTAGGACTAGTTCACAAAAGTAGGGTTTTAACATATTTGTGAATATTTAATGAACCATTTTATTGACATTATTAGTCCCAGAGGCAAAGTTGTTCAGAATGAGGAGTTCTATCATATGATATGAAGATCTTGTGTTTTTGTGAATATATGAACATTATCTAGAATTTGATGTCATTTTCTATACAAATATTGTATTTTTGAGGCCCTTTCTACTTTGGATTGTACTGCTCTTCTTTAACCAAATTGTGACTCAGGAAAACAGGCCATGCTTGTTAAGTGTCTTCTGTCACATGTTTTCACCAAGTTTCGTAAAGTTTTGAGTTTTCATTTTTCATTTTTATAGGTTTTTGGGTATGTGTGGCTATATATATATATATAATTTGTGTGTATGTTACGATATAACTAACAAGGTCATAATCAGAAGACAATGAAACCGAAAGCAAATAGCGTTGAAACAGGAAGTGAATAGAAGATAATGACAAAATAACGGTCCACACAACAGAACATAAACCTGACAATTAGATCGTTAGGCTATCGTTAGCCTATATGTATAACAGTTAGTTCCTAGTTGTAATCTGATATTCCAATCTGACTAGACAAGAGACTTTCTATTGATATTTCCACCTGCACGCTTTCTAGACGGGCTGTCAGTATATGTGTGTGTGTGTGTGTGTGTGGGTGTTTCTGAGTTATGGACGGTTAATACGGAATACCGCGCTCTTGAGCCACTCTAAATACCACAGTAACACCTACGGCTAATCTGGGAGAAGCATGGTAAATGTGTTGTAGTTACTGTGCATTGGCTACACATGACATGGTTGAGCAACAGTTAGACTACTATGGTAAAAATATGGTAAATGTGTGGACTTTTTACATGATCACGATCATCACACGATACCGGGTTGGTTGATTTGTTGTGCTGTCATCAGCCATGTCTAAAAGCTGAAGACCCATGTCACAACATGATTAAAAACGGTTTTATTTATTTATTTCAATTTGCAACAGGTCTATATGCAGTAGAAGTGAGCTTAGGCTAATGTCAATGGTAGGCTAGCAGCTGTGCTAACTGAGCAGCCCATGCGCTGCCATTTTAACACATGACCTCATGTAACGTGATGCAGAAACACTGAAATAATTAAAATAATACCGTTAACCAAATGATCTCATTACAAAAAAAGATTGTTTCCCTTACCTGTTTGAAGGTGTACGCATATATTCAGGTGAACTGGACGAACTGAGCCTCGCTGGTGACGTCACTGTCACTGAAGATGACTCGTGGTATTTGGACGCATCTGCTCTCCACCAAAGTCAATGTGAAGGATTGGCGTATCATAGCATGCAAAATTGGCATTTAGCGTATGCATTACACGCAATTAGAAAGTGTAAAGTCATGTTATTTATACGCAGATTGATGAGAACAGGTTGAGAGGACAGTTACATGCTCTCATAAATATGAGAAAAGAGCAGTTATATTATGACATTTATTCTTCATCTTTTTTTTTCTTTTCTTTTTTTAAATGTACTATTATTGAACAGCTCTCTTACTGACATTATAAGAGCATACGCTGGTAAAGTTCATCATGCTTCTGTCCTCTGAGATTCAGGATCTTTGCATAAACAGTAGAGATGGGCTTTTTTTAACAATACCAATGATTTTTATGTTTATATGACTGATAAACAATATGCATAACCTATATAAGGTCTGGAGCTCTGTGATGTGATCTGGGATACTGGTTGTTAAAAATTTAATTGTCTCTAATCAATTTGCATGTTGCAGTCAATCATACTGTCTAAAAAGAATAAACACACAGAAAAGGAACTGACTTGGGGAATGTTCTTAATATTTTTGTGTAATCCCTGATACATTTTTTTTTCAAGACTTTTATGAATACAACAACAAGTTTTTAAAAAGGCTTAAAAGTTAAAAAATCTTTTGTAAAATGTGTTTACTGTTACTCTTGATCAATTTAATGCATCCTCGCTGAATAAGTCTAAATTAAAAAAGCTAAAAATTCAGCTTTGATCACTGGAATAAATTACGGTTTAACAGATATTCACATACAAAACAGCTATTTTAAATGATTATAATATTTCATAATATTTCTGACAAACACATTTGTATCAAATGAATGCAGTCTTGTTGAATGGCCAGTATAAGATGCATAAGAATGCATATTAAAAGGATTAGATCAAAAATCTTATAAATTCTAAACTTTTACTATATACACTTGTGATAAAAAATGTACAAACACTTTACAGTATCTGCAAAATGTTAATTATTTTACCCAAATAAGAGGGATCATACAAAATGCATGATATTTTTTTTTTATTTAGTACTGGCCTAAATATTTAACATAAAATATATTTACTTATAGTCCATAAGATAAAATAATAGTTGAATTTATAAAAATTACCCCATTCAGAAGATTACATGCACTATAAAAAATCCAATTAACAAAATGTTGGAAGGGCAAAAATATCTAAGTCGAACCATTAAAATCAGTGATTCTACTGAATGCGGCGCAGAGTGACGAGACAGTAAACGGATGTCCTGTAGTAAATCTGAGGTAATCCATACGGCTGTGAAGCTTCCAAAAGTAGAACATTTGGAAAGTTCACTTTGATTTGTTTAGTGTAGATCACCTCAAAACAACAACGGTCACTCCTGTTGTAGACAACACTGTAATCAAATATGAAATATGAGAAAATTTGCTAGATTTATGTTGCAATATGGAAAAATATGTTGCTATGTTGTGAAAAGGACTCATCAGCTAAATCCAGCAGTAAATATTGTAAGTAAATGTAACTTAAATAGTGTGTTGCAAATGCACGTCTACAAAGCCTTCTCTAGATTACTCAGGATTAGAAGTGAGATATACTGTATATAATTATACAAAATATATTTTTGCTACAAATCCAAATGGAGCGAGCTACTCAAATGATCTAAGTAAAGTAACAATAATGATCTGTTTATGTTACACTTGCAGCCTCAGTGATTTCTATCAGTGCACCTCCTCATAGAATGCAGTGTGTGTTTGTTATATAAATCAAGTATAAATGGACAAACTGCAGGACTCATTCTAACCATGCTCGTAGACAAAGGGCCATGAACCGTCCCAGAGGAATTTTCCTGCTTGGAAATTCTACATTTATCATTGGTCAAGCCAACTCTGAGAGGTGTCACTTTTCCCAGACTTTTCAGAGCATCCAGTCTGGATCACACTGAGCACAATGCGAAAAATGAGGTGAATCGTCAACGAACGGTGCTTTCACACCGAGCACAAAACGATTGATGGTGGTGGCGCTGACCAACAATGCATTTTTCCTCATCTTTTTATCTTGTATATGGCTCTAAGATCATCTGCTGCTCAACAGCATTAAATTAAGATAAATAAAGTTTGATTCTACTCCAGAAACACAAACTATCTATAATTCCTACAAGAAGACATTTTAAAATATAATTACAGGTACAATTAGCATCAAGCTACACTTCAAAATATATGTGATTATTAATGTTTTTGCTCAAAACCCACTTTAAACCATCAACGAGTGCTTGTAATAACTTCTGCTTGTGATCTAAAGTTGATTTTGATTCTATAATAGGCAGACATACACGCTTTGCATCTTGTATAATGGATTGAATGCTACACCCGCTTATCATTTGTCATAAACATCCTCTATTGTTATAAAAATAGCATGAACCACATAAAAACATACAGAAAATATATCAGGATAAGATGATTGACAGATATGAGTCATAACACTCGTGCACGTGGATGAAAACAGACAGTGCATTTTAGATTGCATAATTCAGTGGGGAATTCATAGAAATTATATTCCATATAAAGAACATGTGAGAATGAATCTGTTCTCAGATATCAGTAATAACATCCACTCTCTTCTCTCATGCGGCGGGATACTCTTCTGCGGTGTTTGTTTACAAGGGTTGTTCCGGGCACACAGGACGAAACAAAAAATCCTTGCTTTTTTGCACTGGAAATGATCACGCTTACATCTGGTTCTGTTCATTCACTTTTACTTCCCATGCATGCATGTGTGTGTGTGTGTAGACTAGTTCTGTGTTCGTTATTTATTAAATAAAAATGTGTACAATACATATGAGTTCCCTTTCAGTCGGTCACTCTCGACGTCACGTCGGATGACCGACGAATTTGGATCTCGCTTAGAGAGACCAATCTACTTCGAGTGTAAACTAAACGAGCCAATGCACATTGGCATGCGAATATTGCATCAGCTGCCGCTGATCACAGCGTGAGTATAATTAGGCAGCAGGTGCAGCGCATATTCAACTTTTCGCTTCGGAGCCGAGCGATCACATCGTTTTTCTTCTGACTACTCTACTGAGAGAAGAAGATTGAACGAGTTCAGCGCGCTCTTTGGAGCTCTTGGCGTTGGCGGTATGGCGCTTCAGCGGTGGTGGTTTCCCGTGTCGAGTGGGTTGCACACATCAGGCTGCACTACCCCCGGTTTGTGCTGCAGGTGATCATCTCCCCTGTGCGCCTCAGCACGCTAAAAGAGCTTTTTCCCTAAAAGAGCAATTTCGGGTGCGTCTTTTTAAAGACGACGTTGCATGGCAAACATGACGTTACGTCTTTATAAAGACGATATAGGTCTTGCTATAGACAACGTATCAACCGAGCGTTTCTGGATGCGGTCGTTAACTGGCACCGGGTGATGGTCACGATCGCAGCCTCACGTGTCTGGGCATCAAGCACACTGAGGTTGCCTTCGTGGATGAGTCATGTTCTCACTGCGGGAAGATGACCATCTCGGAGTTGCGGGCCAAGCTCCGTTTCCTCAAGGGCGGAGTTCCGTTGCATCTGCCTCGATCTAGTTCTCCTCATGGTGGCAGCCAGGTGGGGGCTACTTCAGGCAGTAGCGCGGGCGGTCTGAGGCACTCCGCTGCCAGTTGAGCTGCCAATGGAACGTGATGGGCCCTCTACAAGGAGCGTACTAGCCGTATCCTTTGGTGCTCCTCCCAGCAACCAGATGTCATTTGCTGCATCGGAGGGTGAGCCAGAGTTTTCTGGGGAGGAAGATTCGGCTGCGCTGCTGTCCACCAGGGCTGTAGCAATGCCTGAATCTGATCCGGAAATAACGGCTATGCTTTCCCGGGCCGCCGTAGCGGTTGCTCAACGCTGGTTCTCAGCGCCCCGCCTCGGTGCCTTTCTTCCCGGAAGTGCATGAGGGGCTCACCAGGTCATGTACAACACCTTTTACTGCCGGAAACCGGCCGGCGGGCTCCTCCTCCCTCACCACCCTAGACGGTGGTGCAGCTAGGGGGTATACAAGGTTCCCCACCGGTGGAGCGGTCAGTTGCGATGCAAGTGTGTCCTAATACCGCCTCCACCCCGCAGGGCGAACCGTGCCTCCCCTCCCAGGTCTGTAGGTACTCGTCTGGCCGGTGATGCTTATACAGCCTGTTGAGAAGCTGCCTCCGCCTTATATGCTATGGCGTTACTGCAGGTTCTTCAGGCTAAGGCACTGAGGGACCTGCACGAGGGTGGTCACGACTCAGAAGTTATCAAAGAACTCCGCACCGCTATGGACCTCGCCCCACATGCGACGAAGGCCACTGTGCGGTCTCTGGGGCGCGCCCTGTCCACTATGGTGGTCTAGAAGAGCCAAAACTGACTGTGTCTTGTCGATATGAGGGACACCGACAAAGTTTGGTTCTTTAATGCCCCTGTGTCCCAGACCGGCCTCTTCGGCGATGCGGTCGTGAGCCTTGCCCAGCAGCTCTCGGCTGTACAGAAGCAGACTGAGGCGTCCACCCGTCCGCCATCCGCAGCGCCCCAGCCTTCTCATCGCCAAGGGAGGCCCCCTGCGTCCACCTCCCGCAAGCGGCGCCGTGGAGCTGGGTGTTGGCAGGCCGCCCCACTAGTCCGGGCCCCCGTCAAATCTGGCGGTGAGCAAAAGATCAAGAGGCCCCGGGACGGGCGACCCAGAGAGGGAGGAAGCTGCTCTCGGGGGATGGTGAAGGCACCTCTCCCTCCCCCGGAGGAGGGCTGGGTGGAGAATCTGGAAAATCTCGACGAAAGAGCGGTTTTCTCTGTCCCTGGGTCCCGGGAGGGTACGGAGAGTCGTGGATGGACCACGCTCATCCTCCTCCTTTGCCAGCTGGCAGCAGCGGGCAGTTCGAGAGAGTCAATGAAGGCCCTACTCACGCAACCTCTGCCAACCTGTGGAACCAGGTAAGCATTGCATCGCACACTCAGTCCACTCACAAGCCACCCGAGTTGGGTCCCTGCATTCCACTTCGCTGCCCAGCGAATATTGGTTTGCAGTATGGCAGTTGTTCCATTGTCCCGCTTGCACGGTATCTGGGTGCCTGGCTAGAGCTACCCAGCCCGTCTCGCTGGTTTCTGCGGTCCATCAGCCTCGGCTATGCGATTCAGTTCGCCCGGCGTCCCCCCAAGTTCAGTGGCATCCGCTTCACAACAGTGAAGGAGGCTGATGCTCCTGTCTTGCGTGCAGAGATTGCAGTCCTGCTGGCGAAGGATGCGATAGAGTCGGTCTCTCCAGCCGGTATGAAGACGGGGTTTTACAGCTTCTACTTCATTGTACCCAAGAAACGCGGTGGGTTACGACCAATCTTGGACCTGCGTGTCTTGAACCGGGCCCTTCACCGGTTACCGTTCAATATATTAGACACCCCCCCACGAAGCGTAACTCATCTTCGGGTGCATCCGTCCCCGAGATTGGTTTACAGCGGTCGACCTGAATGACGTGTACTTCATGTGTCAACCCTTCCGCACCACAGACCATTGCTGTGGTTCGCGTCCGAAGGATGAGCATATCAGTACGAGGTCCTGCCCTCCAGGCTGTCCCCGTTGCCCCGTGTCTTCACGTAAGTTGCGGAGACTCATATTTGTCTCCTGTAAAGCTTTAGAAGAGATCTCAACAACTTTACAAAGTGTGCATCAAGTCAAGTACTTGAAAAGGCACAAAATAAAGGGAAAACCATAAATTCAGAGTTAAAGGCTATATTGAGAGAAAGATTATGCAGAAATAAGGATAATGTTACTTTTTATAACACAATGTTTATATACTTACGCACATAATTTGTTGTTGGAAATAGTAATGTACCGAATGCCTTAATGAAAACTGATCTACAGAAATGTAACCCTGGAGCTTTCTTTGCTGAAAGGCACATAAATGGCTTATGACTCAGTCTTGATTATTAATTGACTAATTTGATTATTAATACATATTATATGGTAGATATGTTTGAGCTCATATTGAGGCATTTGACTTGGTGCACACTTTGTAAAGTTATTGAAATCACTTCTGAAATTTAGAGGAGACAAATATGAAAGCTCTTGAGTCTTTAGATTAGGAGATGATGTTGTTGAGATCTCTTCTCAAGCTTTAAAGGAGACCATTGTGGCAGTGTTAAGAGTTTTTTTTGTCTCAGGAGACAGATTTGAGAAGCAGGAGACTCAATCAAAAGTTTCCATTCAATCTTAAAGTAACCTAATTTCTGTCTAGGAGAAATATTTGAAATGTTAAAGAGATATCTTTTTTAAATTTTATTTTTCTTCCCTCTGGTTAGCTTCAATGTCATTTATCCAGATAATTTACTAATATTTTGTATTTTAGTAGCGATATTTATTGTGCATTTATGTGTCTGTAATGTTTTCTGTATTTTACTTTTTTCTTTTTTTTCATATGTGTATATGTGTAATGATGCTCTTTCTTTGTTTTTAGGGTGACATTTGAACAATCTGTCAACAGATGAAAAACAGCCTTTTTGGATAATTTTGGCACATTTACAGTTATGTTTATTAATGTGCATTGCCGCTGTAAACACATAAACTTAAACTATGTGGAGCCAGATTAATTTAGTTTACCCCGAAATGAAAATGAATGCATTATCTATCAAACATATACAAGGAATATATCCATATCAGTCCATCTCTACTATTTATGCAAACATCCTGAATCTCAAAGAAGCATGATGAACTGAACTTTATTAGTGTTTCCTCTTAAAATGTCAGTAAGAGAGCTTTTGAAGTATAGTACATTTAAAGCATGATAAAGAATAAATTGCAAATACAATAATATAACAGTTTTTTCCTCATATTTACGAGAGCATGTGCAGCAGAACTGTCCTCTTCATCAAACAAACCTGAGAAGTACTGTTCAAGCGATCTTTAGGAAGTGAGAAAGAGGGAGAAGGTGAAAGGAATGATGGAGACTGTGAGAGAAAGGGGGAATAAGAGGAGGCTAGGAACGCTTCTGGAGTTGGAGTTTGATGCTGCAGTCCGAGTTTTAGTTGGAGTTGGAGTTGGAGTTGGAGTTTTAGTTGGAGTTTTAGTTGGAGTTGGAGTTTTAGTTGGAGTTTTAGTTGGAGTTGGAGTTTTAGTTGGAGTTTTAGTTGGAGTTGGAGTTTTAGTTGGAGTTTTAGTTGGAGTTGGAGTTTGAGTTGGAGTTTTAGTTGGAGTTGGAGTTTGAGTTGGAGTTTTAGTTGGAGTTGGAGTTTTAGTTTTAGTTGGAGTTGGAGTTGGAGTTGGAGTTTTAGTTGGAGTTGGAGTTGGAGGTGGAATTGAATGTTGAATGTCATTGTTGAATGCAACAAATCCAGGTGGGTTGCTGCCCGTGTAAGACTTTATCCAGTCCTGGTACTGAGAGACTCTGGCGAACCCATTGGGATGTTTGGGGTCATCACATGGGATTCTTATAAAGCTCACAACGCCAGACTGAATCCACAGGGAGCCGTTCCTGCTGAGCATTGGACCTCCAGAGTCTCCCTGTATTGACAAACATTCAGCATTTATATCTCTGACAGTATACAATAAACAACTGTATTACAGACAGAAGTATGCAATAACCCAATGGTGAAAGTATGCCGGCCGTGTGTCCATCAATGCATTTTAGTTTACTGGCTCGAACCAATTTTATGTATTTCCTTTGCTGTTTAAATAAAGCACATATATCACATATCTCAACAGAGCATCTTGAGTTATTATTATTTATTATGTATTTCCCAAAGAGATGATGACATGAGAAACGTGCATTAGTTTAGAGAGCATTAACTAAAGTTAACACATACAAATTTCGATTTTAATACTGTTTTAGTAAATGCTGAAATTAACATTAATAAATATTTTTTGTTCATTGTCAAGTATTTCATTTTCAGTTCATGTTAACTATTAGGTTAAATAAAGATCAGAGGCATTTCAATCAATCTCTGGCCATATTTAATTTTCAACCAGATATCCTGTTAACTTTTTATATTTGGTGCTGTTATTAATTCCATTGTGAACACCAAGTCGAATGGGCTGGTAAAGGTTCCACATGTAATTGTTTTGACTCTACTAAAGCATAAAAACATGTTTGCTGATATTAGAATCATGCATGATCTTTGGGGTTTTATGGCTTAAGAGACCCTTTTAGCTTTTTTCATTTGCATATAAATTACAGTCCTGGTCACCGACTTACATTTATATGGGTGCTAAATGTCAAATGGTCCCCCCCCCACTCTCAAAGTGATGCTAAACAGTTTCACCACTCGCTCCTTCATTTGGAGTTTCAAACACATTCCATATAGACGTAAATGACCCCCAGGGCCAGGCACAATGGGCCTGGCTGACCAAGCAAACTAACACACACCCAACACACACACCACACACACATCACACACGTAAAGACCTTTTACTCTATTATACTCTACAAATATATCTGGTATATTGCATGTGTTGTTTGTACGTTTCCCTATTAGATTAGCTGAGTTACCACTCGTTATTTGTATTAGTAAAAGCCCTAAACACTGATATTCAGGTGTATGTATGTATGTATCTTTGGTTTAATCTATTCTAAATGTTTGTTTGTTGGTATCAATATTATCTGCTCTTTATTACTCAAACAATGATGGACAGTATGTGATTGTGAAACGCATCATACGATTTGTACGATATTTTGGGTTAAAACTGCAGAAATTCCAGACCGGCCATAAAACATGCAAATGGCCATAAAGCGAGACAAAGGAAACTTCTCCCACTCAAAAATTCACGCCTGGTATTGGCCAGTCCACACAGAATAGTACCCACAAAAGTGATTAGCCCGAAATAATCTTTGCTCAGAAACCCTCTTTGTTTGAGACAACACTTTTCCAAGACTCACAAGATTTTCCTCTTGAGTTTTTATTTTCCGGC
>JADLZN010008718.1:0-18083 GCA_018155175.1 Sinocyclocheilus anophthalmus
CATAAAATACAATCTTAACAAACAAAATCTTTGTTGAACAAACTGTAATGGTTGTAGTTTTTGACTTTTCCTTCGTAAAAGGTTCTTAGCGATACACTGGTTTTGGTATAGCCATTGTGAACGCTAAGGGTGCAACCTGCGGAAGAAGAAGGGAAGCTTTCCAAAGAACGCGGCAAGGGGGACACACGACTGGTGGGGAGAGCATACCCTTCTCATAAAAGCTCAATAACGCCCAGTAGATTCCCGTCAACCGGTCAGAAACACACTTGAGAACGGATAATAAGTGTAAAACCTCATGATCAGCCGAGAATTAGGCAAGGCAGAGCAGAAGTTGCCTTCCAAACTCATTTGAGAAAACAGACAAACCCCATTCATTTCACTCAAGCATCAATCCACACTGGGGAAGTGAATTGTAACACTCAGGGTCAATTGCGAAACAAATTCAACAACGCAATGATTCAGCTCATCTGTTTGGCGTTCAGTTGCACGGCAGCCATGTGGAGTAGGTTTGCTGATGGCAGGTAAAGACTGGCTGGACTTGGGCAATGTAATAATTGCTAAAGTTACCGTCTGCTACATAAGGGGCAGGCTGGTAATAGCAAGTGACGTTGGCCACGTTGGGTATGACATGCTTCAAATAGCCAAAGCAACAACTCCCGGAAGGACTGCTTGCGCGCGGGATTGCTAGATACAGAGAAAGCCCGGTAATAAATCTGCCGGGGCAGCGGCAATCGTGTCGCCAGGAAAGGAAGTCAGACACACCGTGCTCAAGAAGGTCTTTTCACTACCCCGGATTGAGCGTCGTCAAGAATCGTACTTGGGCGGTCCTCCAATCCCCCAAAGTGTTCTGGAGGTAATACGTCCATGCTTGCGCTGTTGTTTCCTGATGTCCGAAAAGAACGCAAAAGTCTATGAAGCGGTGAGCAGGAACACATGTAGCTCTGGAGGAACAACTCCACATACTCTAGGGTCTGGTGAGGCGGGGGTGGCGGCGTCATCTCGGAACACAGCACCCTGACTAGTACAAAGATGTGGCATATTTTCCAGATGCGCCGCCTCGGATCTCCTCGTGGTTCCTCGTGCAGTCACCTTGTGTTGCAGGTCCCAGCGCCATGTGCGAGTCTCCATACAGCGGCATCAAAAGGGCCGGAGGAGCCTCTCCACCGCCGAAGATGGTAGGGTGAAACGTTTTGGCCATGGGGTTCTCTGAGCACTCGTAGAAAAGCAGCAGAGAGTCGAGCTTAATCTGGAAAGAATCGACGCTAAACTCGAACTGCCGGCGCAAGGAGTCCACGAACTTGAGCTCCACGTTTTTTCCCCGGGGAGGTGGTTGTGGGAATGGTGCGGAGAGAGAGATGACTCCAGCGGGGAGGGGGGGGAGGGGAAAAGGGGGGTGCCTAATGCTAATGCACACTTTCGAACCATCTTTTGCACAGAGATCCTGCAAAATTAACCAAGGAATCGTTTCACACAGCATTTCATTAAAATCAAAAAGCTTTCAAACGCAGTGTCGTGTTTTGTCACATCATCATGATCCTCAACAACATTCCTGTAAATCGAAGGAGATCTAAAGACTGACATAAGGACGCTCGCGAGGGGGGAATCGGAACTTTAACACCTCTTTAGCGGCAATACACTCTTAACACGACCAGAAAAGCCAACATTTCACCAGCCTATCCCCCGTAAACTACTCGAATAGCATTTCTACTGACTGTCACTAAGATACTCTAGAGATGTGGTTAAATCTAACATACTTCACTGGTAGACTTTGCAAAATCACCGAATACGACAGCGGAAAACAGGACGAGCAATTTTCAGCCAAGGGGCGAGTGAACAGCTAGTTGGTCCCTTCATGTTACAAATGCTGTACTGAAGTGTTTTAAAGCACCGCGTTTTCCCTATAATTACGGTAAAGATGGTTGAAAGACCGGTGAATATCAAAGGTCTACTTATAAATAATAAAATGGCGGCCACCAAAATCGAAGCTAAAGAAAGTCACTGTTTACTGAAATACTGCTCAGAACCAAATACACAAACCATCATATATTGTGTATTAAACCTACAATTATAAACGCACAGAAGATTGACAAATAATTTGACTATTTACTATTTTAACCACTAAATTGTAGAAATTTAATTTTCTGTAAATTTGCTTTGCAACGATTTGTATCGTGACAAGCGCAATACAAATAAATTTGAATTGAATTGAACTTTAGATGGCAAAACACTTTGCATAAAGAATAACACGAATATTTTTGGTCTGTTTAGTGTTGCAGTGATTTCTTATATTTCGATTACTTTACAAACTTAATTCTATATAGACAAAATAGCCGGTTGTAAAAAGAAACATTTGGCACTGAGCTCTTATGAGACTTTATTGCAGAAATCTGCAAAGAAAACTTTCCTTTTTTACAAATATGTCCATTTGAACCCTTTAAAGACCATTTGTCCACCACCCTCATGAATCTGAGACTCACCTTCAGGGTCAGCAGTGTGATTTTCTCTTTATTGACCCCATCAGGTAAGAAGTCCAGCAGACAGTCCAGCACTATGTTCTTGACGATCTGAAACTCCGTCTCTCCCTTCAGGTCCACGCAGAATATGAGGTCCAGGTCCTTATAGCCGAGCCCGCTGTCCCCGTGCAGGACGTGGCTGGCGGCGGACCCGTTGAGACGCACGTCCCGCACATGGATGCGCTGCTCCCGCATGCGGCTCCGCACCGCCGTCACGATCTGCCGCGGCTTCATCTGCAGCGTCGGGAAGTTTCCTCGGCCGTGGATCGGGATGCTCTCGGTCAGGATGAGGTCCAGCCGCTGGACCTGCTCCCAGCTCAACACGCCGAAGCTCGTGCTGTCCGTGCTCGAGTCTGAAACTCGTCCGATCGCGCTGTCCTCTTCAGCCATGGTCGCGTCTGCTGGAGGAGTCGATGTAAATCCTACTATCTGCCGGGCCGGCCGCCCCCACCGCCCTGGGACTGTTCCGAGAGGAGCAGCGATGAGACGCATATGCGCTTCACACGGGGGAGCAAAATGAAACTGAGCCCCTTCATGAGGTCACCTAGACCTTATTCTGTCTGCTTCTTTGAGGACGCGTCATCCGTGAGCCCGCGGCAGGCGCAGTGGCTGGGACTGTAGTAAATTGTAGTTAGATGCAAGACAGCAGAATAGCATTGCTTAGCTTCTGTCGGGCCTCAGGTCACGCCTATCATTCTCTCACACACACTCACACTCCCCCACCACACACACACCACGACACTCACTCCCCTCACGAATCACTCACATCCACACCCCTCCTTAACACTCACTCACATCACACACTCACACACTCCACACGCCTCACAGGCACTCACTCACGGGGGGGGGGGGGGAGAGACACCACACAACACAACACACTACAGAAAAGCCACACCAAACACACACACAACAATCCACGAGGCACGCTGGGGGCGTCTCTCTACCAGCTGTGCGCAACAAACGTTAGTCTGGGGGGTAGGCGACACGACAAACGACAATATGCGCGTACAGTGTGATGAGGTGGGAGGGCTGATACACATGCAAGTATTCTGGTCAACTAAATGTCATTTGTATTTAATATGGTTAAAATACAACCACGTTTTGTTAAATCCCTAGAGTTGCAATTTATTCATCATTTGAAATATATTTTAGGCTATATATTTTTAATTAAATAACAGATTTTTTTTAAAATATAATTATACTATAAAATGTAATCTGCAAGCATATGCAGGAGGTTAAACAGCAGACTGTCCTGTGAATTTAGTGGGCCATGGTATGGCAACGTCCAATCCAAATACTGTACTTTTTAAAGCAAACGAAAAAAAAAAAAACAAGATTATTAAACAATGATTTAAAATACACTTTAAGTAAAACATTTTGATATTATGACATATTGATTGCACTTTTTGTAAAGTGGACTTATGTGTTAAGAAACAGAAAGTGGGTCCTCTCTCCCTTATTCACTTAATTGACCGTTTATTTCTATTAATATTATATTAATGCAAGTACACAAATTTTTTACAATACTTAAGACTTATAATACACTACAAATGCACATTCAAAAATCCACTCTTTTTACAAGTGGATAGATAGACTACATACAGACTGAGGAGGACGAATGGCCGGACTGCCAGACAGACTGATAACTGATAGACGGATAGCCGCATAGATAGATAGTAAGACCGACAAAGACAGAGGACGGACGCTGACGGGACTGACATAACGGACAGACGGACGGACAGACAGACGGATAGACAGACAGACGGACAGACAGACAGAAAGACATACGGACAGACTGACAGGGGACCTGACAGACGTACAGACGGAGTATATGGATGAGATGGATGGATGGCTTAAAATTTAAGTGTGCACAATATTCGGTTAGGTGATCATGATTATATTTAGTATTCATCGATAGCCATCTGCTGTGAGAAGAAATGAAGGGCAATCACTCAATATGTTGCTACATGCCAGGCTTAATATGAGGGTATCAGCATCAGGAGGTTTGTGTTCTTTTATTGTGCCATCTCAGGGCCCGTAATAAGAAAAAGTGTCTATGAACAAAGTGACTGGGAGTCTTCTCTAGCAACCAAACTCATCATGCATAGTAAAATTTGCAACCCAAACACTTTTAAAAACCCTTCAACTTCACGCACTCCAGCTTGTCTGTATCAATTATGTTGTTTGTGCCAGAACATGCAAAAAGCCTCAAAGCTCATAGACCGAAAATTGTTTATTTTAGGGTTTTATCTTCTAGTCTACAAACTTCATAACAAAAAATACAGTTTACAAACCTTTTTTTTTTTTAGGTTCAGCTTACACTTTATAATACTTTCATTAATAAAGCATTAACAAACATTATATAATGCTTAACACTCAGCTAGAAATATGATATAATTAAGCTTATTTATTGAACTTATAATACAGTTCGCTAATGAATATAACAAATCATGAATCATGTAAATTAAAATGAATTTCTTTAAACTATATCAGTTCATAGATCATAATGTGGTACGCTCTAAAAAATGCTGGGTTGTTTCAACGTAATTTTGGGTCAAATATGGACTAACCAAACTGTTGTTACATTTTTACATTAAATTTTTAATCCAAAAGTTGGGTTAGTCCATATTTGGCCCAAAGTTGGGTTAAAACAACCCAGCACTTTTTTTTTTAAGAGTGTGCAATGATTTTTACAGAACTTATCAATGATTAAAAAGTGAAAAACAATGCTCTTTGTTTACAAATGTTGTGTGGGAAAAAATAGCTTAATTAGTCCTGTTAAAGAAAAGCATGCACACTTCACAATAACCTGATTTATGTTTGATATCGTATGGGCATTTAATACTCTCAGTGCATAACAGGTCGATTTCTATGGTAATTAGCTTGTCTTTATTTGTTCATGCTATATCTTCTACTATTACAGCATTTATTTACACTCATATAGTTTTTAGAACAATCATCTATTAATTTTGTTGTTTCAATGTCGTAATACCGGGTGTTGCCTGGGGGTAAACACTCATGCATCATAAACAGTAAGTTGTTAAACATTTACTAATAATATATGGCTTTATGAGCATCAGAGTGGGAGTTTCGTCTCTTTCGGTGAGAACATGTCCAAATGACCTGAATTCACCCTATTTACACATCTTAACTAATCATTTATTGATTATTTGTTCATGTTTTTGCAGTACCCAATCTAAAATTGAGACTATTCATCATTTGGTCAAATGGTACACTCTTAAAAATGCTGGGTTAAATACAACCAAGTGCTGGGTTAAGTAGGGACAAACCCAGCAATTGGGTTAGGGTTAGGTTAAAAACATTTAACCCAACCGCTGGGTCAAAAAAAAAAAAATTGCTGGGTTTGTCCATATTTTACACAGCACTGAGTTTGGAGTTACCTAGAACAACCCAGCAATTGTTTTAGAGTGTAATACATTTTACTAAATCATTCTTACCGTTTAAAAAACCAGCCCTTAACCCATCCTAAACCTACACCGTATCAACACACCGTCACAGAGCAGCCAAGGTTAAGTGCCTTTACACAAAGCTTTTAATCATTCTAACATCTGCGAAAACTCATTGAAGATTTTAAGAAGAGCATATCAATTGAATGTTTTACATGACATGTGCAAGCATTTTCATTTACAATACAATAATATCTGTTATCATTAGTAATGTTGAATACGTTTTTCATTTAGTCAACATTAACAAGCACAAATTATCATCATGTTTCCTATTTTGTTCTAAAGAACTATTTTCCACTATAAAGAACCTTTTTTGCATTGGAATTTCTCCAAGGATGTTTTACGTTTTCGATTTCACGTGTAACCCAAAAATGCCAATAATCAAAAAAAAAATTAAAAACGTAGTCATTTTTTAAGAAAAGTATGTCTCAAGGCCAATCACTGTACTAGTTTACGGAGGCAGTGTTTGGGAAAGTTACTTTTAAAAGTAATGCTTTACAATGTTGCGTTACTCCATAAAACAGTAACTAATTACGTTACTTTTTAATGTAAAGTAATTCTTTTACCTTACTTTTTGCGGTTACTAGTATCTAAACTGACGGCTGCTTGTTTGTTTTTTTTAAAATAAAAAAAGTTAGATTTTTGGCAAACTATTAAACGCTCCTATTCTACAACACCACAAATCGCAAATTGACCTAAGGCCCTTCAGGCGAAGGAAATGAGCATATTGACGTCGTACGTAATCTGGAGGTGAACTGTACATCGACGGTCAGAAGCAATGTATAATGGGATTAAATACATAAAAGTTATTTGTGTTGTTTAATATTTAATTATTGCAGGTTTGCGTTATATTCCGAGTTGCATTATTTTTTATTCATTTTCATCGTGTTATCTTATTTTGTGCTGCGATACTCTTGGAACTTTCTGTCCTGTCTGTTTTTTCTTTGTTTACGTTTGGAATTTTCTTTTTGTGAGTCGCTTTGTTGTCCATGAATTTAATTGCAGATGTCAGATTTATTTTAGAACGACATTAACATCGCCCTGATGTGGTCTCATCCACTGGCGAACACCAGAGCTGTCGATCAATCAATAAATTGAAAAAAAGTAACGTGCGTTACTTATTTGAAAAAGTAACTCAGATCATATTCTTTGTAAATTAAAAAGTAATGCGTTACTTTACATTATCTTACTCCCACTCCTCAGTTACCTCTTGTTACTTGAAAACAGTAATTCTGATTACTAACTTCCTTTTTTCTTTGGAACGGGAGGGTCTTCGTCGTACTTGTAATCTCATACAATTCACTTTTCTGGCATCTTTTCCCAACCCACTCGCGCGGTACTTCTGACTCACACTCCATCATTTCAAAAAACCAAACGTCACATTCTCCTCCCTCCGCTTGCAAGTTTTGCCACGTCCAAACTTCATAACCGTAAATGACCGAGGGCCGTCTGTGGTAGACTGAGGCGAGTCTTCAGCTTGTGTCAGAGTGGAGCAGCTGTCGATCAGGATTCATCAGCGGACACAAAGCCCTGCGTCACTGCACTCACCCAGCCCTTTAAATCTGTTTGATCCCATTTAGGTTAACACAGGCTAAACCCTATGAGCAAGACCGGTAGACCTACAGCAGAAGAGATGAATGCAATAATACATAACCTATAACTGACCACTGACCCATATTCATATCTGGATTCATATCTATCAAACGCTACTGGTGAAGCGTTTTATTTATTGCACCTAAGCGGTTTCTGACTTACAAAAATGATTTTCATATTATTGTAATAATAGCCAAATACAATCTTCTAGTACAGGTATACCCTTACACTTCCAGATTTCTGTGTAGGGTTGGTGTAGGGCAATAGAAAATACAGTTTGTACAGTAGACACCACCAGTTACCATCCTAGTGGGAGGTCCCCTACAACCAGATTATTAACCATGGACGGGGACGCGGGTGTGTTTGTGGTGAGTGTAGTTGTTACCTAGAAGTTGCACAGAAAGCTTCATCACTAGCCATTCGCGTGTCATGACTTCAGACTACAGGACACTGATGGGGGGTCTCGCAACTGCAGAAAGGTTTGGGAGGGAGTGGCATGAAGCACATCCTGAAAGTTAGCGTGTCGAGTTTTCAAGGTAATTGAGCTGATATGGCAGGGGGGGGGGGGGGGGGGGGGGCCGGGGGATAGAGGGTCGGGCGGGTTATGTTTCAGAGACGTGAATTATCTGCTGGGGCTGGGGGGTCTGGCTCTCAGGGTGTCTGGGGTCGAGTCAGGCAGAACACGGGAGGCGTCATTGGGCGGCGGTGCGAACCGGGGGGGGGGGGCGGGGGGACTGGGGCCACAGGTCTGCCTCGGCTAGAGGGTCGCGTGCGCGGTGGGGTGGAGAGAGGGCTCCGAACGTCTGCCTAGATAAGACAAAAAGAGGTTCTGGGAATGTACAGATGCCGCTGTCACGAGATGGAAACTACTTGGTTGCGAAATGGCTTTGCTGTGGTGCTGAAAAAAACTCTTGTTTAACTATGTCGCAAGGGTCTCGAAAGCTACATTACACATATCCTCACCAGAACAAAAACTGCTGTCAGCTATCAGCTGCTATTGACACGGCAGGGGACTGTTCATGATGTTTGTTTGAAGAAATAACATGCTGAACACGAGGCAACAACGTGAGGAGGTCCCACGAGGGGACCTTTAGGTTCAGAGGGTGAAAAGTGCGACCTGTCTGTATATGCCTCATTAAAAGCTTCACCAGAAATCATCAGTTACGATGAAGTAAAATGTAACTTCTTATTTCTCCAGAAATGCACAGTTGCATGAGCTCTGCAGAAACGGAATTAGCGATAAATAAACCTGTCAATTGTATTTATATTTGGTCACTTCATGTGTTTTTAGGATTCAGATTGCCATCCGATCATAAAAATGATCGCAGTCTGATCACTCAAACCACCTCATGATGGTGTTCGACACTCGGCCAAGTGTAAACGCATCGTTCAGGCCATATTCTGTATTTGCACTATATGGGCACAGACAGCATTAAACAGAACATTTTGTAACTTTGCATTAGCATTTTTATTCAACATGATGAATTATTATTATTTTTTTGAATTGACCTCTTTTTCCCCTCATAATTGTGAAAATTGATGGAATATGATTTTTGATATTTCAAATTGTCTTGTTTAATACTTTATCCACCATTTTTAATGCATGCATGATAGCAAAGCTGTCAATAAAATGCACAGGGCAAACAGCTTTTCAGCTAAATAAAATAAAATAATAAACCGTATAACCAAAGGTAAGTCCTGGAGAACACTTTCTGCTTCAAAGGTCGAGCTCAACCTAATCCTATTCTACGTCTTGTGAGGAGCAGAGTGTTTCCCATCATCAGTCCTCACCCAGCGACACATGCTGGTTTCTCAGAAATCTCTCTCACTACACACTATGCTGCCTTCGTAATGAATCCGATCTGGCGTCGAGCGGCACGTGCGCGGAGGAACCCCCATGAGGTCAAACGCGTGGGACATCAGTGACGTCACTGAAAGGGTAAAGAATACACTCCACTCGTAGCCGTAATTATTCAGAGCAGTTGACTAACAAGAATCTGGTAATCCACACTGCTGCCAAATGAGATCAGAGCAGCCGGGGCATCTGGATTAACAGCTACACAGGAAACTTCAACGACAAAGTCTCTTCGTAACTCAAAAGTAACGAGTGTCAGAGATGAAAAGTGACTGTTGAGCTCAATTTGAAATAAATGATGTTGCTTATTTAATGCATATAAAATAAATAATGGCAAATGCATAAACAATACAGTACACATCGCGGATCAACCACAACTGTTTTATTGCATACCAGATTATTTAATCATATTTTTTAAATGTCTAATACCTGACATGCAGAACCATTTTTATTGTTTTATTTATGCTTATTGATAAATAATCAACAATAAAATCAATACAACAATAAAAATTGAATTAAAGAAATAGTCCACCCAAAATAAAAAATTGCTGAAAATGTACTCCGCATCAGGCCATCCAAGTTTCTTTATGAGAACAGATTTGGACTTTTTCATTGGAGGAAGCCTTATTATGAACTATGGACTCTAATTTCTGCCAGAAGCAATCATTTAAAATTGAAACACCTTATAAACACGCAGCCTTTGTCGAGTGAGTGAGTGAATGAGTGAGTGAGTGATTGAACGAGTGAATGTCTGGGTTAGGGGTGTGTTAGTGAGTGAAGTGAGTGATGGTGGTGAGTGAGTGAGTGACTGTGATGGTGAGAGAGAGAGTTAATGTCTGTGTGAGTGTGTGTGTGTGTGTGAGTGCGTGAGTGAGTGTGTGTGAGTGTGTGTGTGGTGAGTGACGGTGAGTGATGAGTGAGAGATCGTTAATGGCCTGTGTGAGTGTGTGTGTGTGAGTGAGTGAGTGCGTGAGTGTGAGTGGTGAGTGAGTGTGAGTGTGAGTGAGTGTGTGTGTGTGATTGATTGTGAAGAGAGAGTGAGTGCGTGTGCGTGAGTGAGTGTCTGTGTGATGGGTGTGTGGTGAGAGTGTGTGTGTGATCTGTGTGTGTTAGTATGTGTTTTGCCTGTGTGTGTGTCTGTGAGTGAGTGAGTGAGTGATTGTGTGTGTGTGTGTGTGTGTGTGTTGTGTTGTGTGTGTGTGTTGTGTGTGTTTTGTGTGTGTGTTGTGTGTGTGTTGTGTGAGTGTTGTGTGTGTGTGAGAGAGAGAGTGGAAGTGAGTGAGTGTTGTCTGTGTGGAGAGTGTGGTGTTTGTGTAGAGTGTGTGTTTGTGTGTGTGTGTGTCTGAGTGAGTGAGTGTCTGTGAGTGAGTGTGTGAGAGTGAGTGAGTGTGTGAGATTGAGAGTGAGTGAGTAGGGAGTGATTGTTGGTGTGTGTTTGTGTGTGTGGGTGTGTGAGAGAGTGAGTGAGTGAGTGTGTGTGTGTCTGTTGAGTGTGTGTGGTGTGTGTGTGTGTTGTGTTGTGTGTGTGTGTGTGTGTGTCTGTGAGTGTCTGTGTGTGTGAGTCTTTGTGTGTCTGTGTGAGTGTGTGAGTGAGTTGTGATAGAGTGAGTGGCTGGTGAGAGTGTGGTGTGTGGTTGTGAGAGAGAGAGTTAGTTAGTGAGTGTGTCTGTGTGAGTTTTGTGTTTGTGTGAGAGTGTTGTTTGTGTTTTGTTGTGTGTGGTGTCTGAGTGAGTGAGTTTCTGTTAGTGAGTTGTGAGAGTGAGTGAGTGTTTGAGAGTGAAGTGGGAGTGAGTGAGAGTGAGTGAGTGTGTCTGTGTGTGTGAGTGTGTGAGAGAGAGAGAGAGTGAGTGAGTGGTGTGTGTGTGTGTGTTGTGATTGTGTGTGTGTGTGTTGTTTGTGAATATAGAGAGTGAGTGAGTGTGTTCTGTGTGCGGTGTGTGTGAGTGTGTGAAGTGAGTGAGTGAAGTGAGTGAGTGAGTGAGTGTGAGTGAGTGGTGAGTGTGAGAGTGTGTGTCGGTGAGTGTCTGTGTGTTTGAGAGCGAGTGAGTGTCTGTCTGTCTGTCTGTCTGTCTGTCCTGAGGAGTTGTGTGTCGTGTGTTTGTGTGTGTGTGTCTGTGAGTGTGTGAGAGTGTGTCTGTGAGTGTGTCTGTGAGTGAGTGTGTGTGAGAGTGAGTGAGTGTGGTGCGAGCGTGAGTGTGAGAGTGGCTGTGTGTCTTGTGTGTGTGAGAGTGATTTGAGTGGTTGTCTGTCTGTCCCTGTCTTAGTGGAGTGAGTGGTGAGTGGGTGGTGTTGATTGAGTGATGTGAGTGGGTGAGTGAGTGAGTGATTTAGTGATGTGTCCTGTGGTTGTGTCTGTGAGTGAATGAATGAATAATATTGGTGTGTACAAGTTAAATTTAGTATTACATTTTAGTGAAAAACGTAACAAATATCTTCATACCAAAATTACACTTATCAGCACATTTTTCATACAATAAATCTACTTTTTAACAATGGCTTTTGGGTTAAAATTATGGTTTCTGGAAATAAATTAAATGTAAAATTACCCTTTTAAGTCATTTGCTAAGCAAATAAAAATTTGCAGAACATTTGTCTATAGGGGTTAACATAGCCTATCTGCATAGTTTTCCTCTTTCCTTAATATTTGCCAAACACAGACATTAATGCCCTAGTTTACGATTTCAAAATAATCGGCTAAAGGAAATCATTCCTGGCTTCTTCAAGGTTTTACTCATTTTATCTTCAGGACATATTTAACTCTCGGCTAATTAATCTGACATGAAACGAGCTCACATGCGAAAAAAAAAGATTACCATTACAAAAAAATGAATAACCACTAGTTATAACTTACAGTTCTGGTATTTGTACACAAAACAGGCCCGCTTTAATATTAGCATAGATATGGACATGGCTGGTTGCTTTTGAAAATTACACACCATCAAGTTCAAGCCGTCCATTACATCGTTCATGCAAATCTGTGATCTCAAAACCTTCAACACCACACATTTCTCTTGCTTACAACTGGACCACAAATGAGAGCTTCAAATACACAAATCTATGCACTATTCTGCATTGAATGGAGAAATACAGTCATCTGTACAAAGCTATAACCGGATCCACACAGCCGGTCAGATTTCAACAGAAACTTTATCACCATATACACTTACAATGTATGTGCTCAACAATCCAGAGTCCTTACACTAAATCACTGTTTTATCACATATCTGTCTCAATAATATAACAGCCGTTTCCATTCAAAGTTGTGACTTTAACTTATGCGCAAATTGGACCTCATCCATTTGCGAATCATCACCTTCCATCCAACGAGTCAAAATCATCACTTCCTGATAAACTGCCACTAATTATCACTAAGAAAAGTAGAAGAAGCCACTGAATACAATCATTTTCATATATAATAAATTTACTCGTGTCTCCGAGTTAGCAGACGAAAAAATAATGCGGTCATTGCTTTCGGAGGCGAATGCTGTTGTTTGGGAACGCAGTCGTGTAACACAGTTCTGCGAGGCAATTATACAGAAATACTTTGATGATAGACTTTGCTCAGGCATTTAAGAATGACCAAAAACAACGTTTCAGATGCTGTGAACGAGATCGGGCCGCTGGTTAGTCAGGTTTCGCCATCCCATCGCGCAAAGTCACATTACTTTTTTTTTGATGCGCATGGAGGACTTTACTTGGCAAATGCGTTTCCATCTCCCATTATTAGCATTAACCCTTTTTCGCACAAGTCAAAAACCACCTCAAGCAAGCGTAAAAACTTTTTTTTCGCGAAATTTGGGTTTCAAATCGCTCGTTCTGATGCGATACTTAAAAATGCCCCTATTATTCTTTCCGCACATTACCTTTCATGCAGTGTGTCATGTAGCTGAATGTGAACATAAACTATCTGCAAGTTTGTGAAGCCGACAGTGCACGATAAAAAGTTATTGTCTATCAAAAAAAAGAGTCGGCTTGCAATCGTCTAAACGAGTCGTCAGGAATTCGAATATTATTGTGTTACGGCTCTACGTCACGAAGTAAAACATTTGCATAATGTCTGCCCACGTTCTACGTCACCCACAAACACAGTAAAATTTCCCGGTGGTTAACATCATGTCGAGAAGACGCTGTATCCTACGCTGAGAGTAAATTTGTTTTATCACATCTTATATTTACCACAAACTTGTTAACACTTGACCACTGAGAAACGTCGTGCTTGCTAATCGGTCTCTTGTCGATCAGCCAGTTCAACCATTTCAGCATCAGACTCCGGCTCGAATTTGTAAGGTACAATCGATACCATCTTTTCTGTGTACTGGCAATAGGGTTGTGCCGATAGACGACAGTTAATCGTGTTACGACGATAGTCGGAGATATCGCCTGTGGCTGATGCCTTTGATGATATCAAGACGATTATTATTATTAGGCTATTTATTTTTCCGCGTTTTTTACAGTATTGCGCGTTCTAACCAATCACACGCGATTATGCTGAGCTTATGAATGCATTGGCCAATCAGAAGCGTTCAGATGAGTCATCATGGGAAACCAGCGGAGTTCGTGGTCGGGCGCGCGCACCGACTGAATTCTGACTCATCGGAATTTCCCTCCTCTCATTATATACAAGTGCCGAAGTCAGTGCGATGTAACATAAAGATGGATTGCTAGATTCACCGATTATAAACGGGAGTGGTTTTTACAGTACATCAACTCGCGCTAGACTGAGCTTGTGAGAGGTTTTTGGTAATGTAACGTGCTTTGGCTCTTTTTTTCTGTAGCTGCGTTTTGATAACTGAAGGAACTTTAAGCATTATATTAGTAACCTTACGATGTTTTCGATTCATTTGTTATGTTAAATCAAATTCGTCATTTAAAAGATTTGGCTGCTTTTAGCCTTACTCTGGAGTTGGTTCACTTTCTCGCAATGAAACTAACTTAAGTAAATAATTACATAAATTAGCACAGTAATATCGTGTATCGGCGATTTCACAGGCTGACGATAGGACGATATAAAACTTTAGCATATCGCCCAACACTAGTTGACAAGTCCTCCAGTGCTGTACACGGTAGAACCATCCAGAGCCATCTCTCTACGGCTCCTTGTCCAATCACAAAGGACTACGCCCACTGGACCATCACAGCAATGAGGGCTCACGTAAAGGAGGGGTTTTTGGAGCGATCTTTGAACTACTTCGCTACGAGTCCGTTTACGATCATTTAGAATTATAAATATTTTTGAGCAAACTAACTTTGGATTTTACCTTGGATGCATGTAAACCTATTGTAGGAGACCCCCAAAACAGTATTAGGAACCTTTAAAATGGCATAATAGGGGCACTTTAAAAATGTGCAAAAAGACGGTGATGGAAACATGTCACTTTAGCCTGCACAAGCACTTATTAACAGAACCACAATTTTGAGAGTGTGTAAAAGTCCTGTGTCAAACTCAATCCGAAATTAAAACACTCTAGACAAGAACAGATTATTTGTTTTAAGAGAAATATTAAGACACAGTACACAGTAAGAATATCTGCCTCTGAGGGTCATTATTAAAACACTTGATTTTCCACAATGAGAGCACAGCAATCACACAGCACAAACGTCTGAGCGTTCAGGAAAGGCGCGAGCCTCAGAAAGACAATATCATTGCTGATGATCACAGGATGCTTTTAAAACAGCAGTGACTCTTGGTTAAACCTCCTACACTGCTTGGGGGTTTAAAACCACACACACACACACACACAGAGTCAGGCTGAACAAGCATGCAACTTTCAAGATCACCTGGATCAGTGCTGTGAGACAATGCATATAGTAGTGAGTCTACAACCTGAAATTTAAACGCTACAAAACCTGGATGCAGATCACATACATAAAACATCCCCAAATTATGATATAGCCTAACTAGTCACTTTTCTTCACAAATACTAATCTCTCATATTAATACACTGCTATTATTAAGCATTTCACGCCATGCAAATAAAAAAAAATAATAATAATAATATGCATAACAGAAAAGATAAGTCATCTAAATGATATGTAGTTTGATGCTACATTTCCTATCAAGAGATTCATAAGACAGGTAATCAAGGTTCAATAAATGGCATAGTTCACCCAAAAATAAAAATGTCCTGATTATTTACACACCCCCAGACATCCAAATATGTATATCTTTCTTTCTTCAGACGAAGACAAATAAGGGTCGTCTTTAGCGAATCAATTCATCATTTTCAGAAAAACTGTACAATTTTATACTTTTTTTTTTTTTACCTACAAATTAAAAATGCTCACCTTGGTCCAGCCTGGTTTAATTCACAACAACATTGAAATGATTACGCGTGACACATGCGGAAAGAACCGGCCTATTGTTGACAAGTTTGTGTTAAAGTTATTGTTCGTTTTTCACTATTTTGGACTATTGGAAAAACCGGTCTACAGTGAGCCCCATTCACTTGCACTGAGAAACGAAAAATCCTGGAATGACTTTCTCCAAAACCTTAATTTCTCTTCAGCTGAATAAAGACCTATAGATGTTGGCGTGTAAATAATCAGGAAATTCTTATCTTTGGACTATTCCTTTAAGACCTCTTTAGTGCAGCAACTCCACATATCAGGAAACCTGGATGCAGACAAGTTAGAGTCGAGATGCAAACAACAGCACATCACGTAACCTAATTCATTAAGATCACTCCTTTTAATGAAATGCAAATTCTTAACATTGGACATTTCAGACCATGCACACACACAAAAAAAGTGCATCACCAAAATGTCTACATTGCACTCTTTTTCAAAGCAAAGCTGCATTTGAACTAAACTATAAGACATGCAATTAAATTAGCTAAATTAACAAAATAAGATGCATTGCTACAAACATAACATTGCATGCACTATATTATTTAAATAAGACCATTAAAGTGTTAAAAACAAAACGGACGTATGCACGGATGCTCCCCGTTTATGAAATGCTACATAAATTAAGTACACGTGATGTACAAATTTGCATGGTTTTTAACGCAAAACAAAAAAACAGCTAACATAACTGTCTCATTAATCATCATATTGCACGGATTCAATCTGTGAAAAAGCCTTTAAACTGCGCCGGTGCACACAGCGAGTGTAAGTGCAGCAGCTCGTCGGCTCTTTGCTGCATTAGATGCAATTATAAATGGCCAGCGCAGGAGAAGAGGCAGCCAATCAGAAGAGAGCTCGCGTGTCAACCCAAGACCAACTGTCTCCTGCCTTTGACAGAAGGATTTTACCTCCATAATTCAAATCCCGAAGCAAAGCAGCCCGCTGCACTTACTCGCAGCTCCCAGCCTGTGTGCACGCACGCGCGACGCGACGCGACTCCATCAAAGCGAGGCGTCGCGTCTAGCCCCCGCATGCATGGTGACACATTCGGCCTGGAGAGATGTTTTAAGAGCTATTCTGGTAGTCTGGGCGAGGGTGGGAATAAACCAACTAAGCGACAGCATTACGGAGCCCGTAACGTGTCATCAAAGCCGCGCGGGGTTCAGCTGCGAGCCCTGCCTCGAACTAGCCTCACTTCTGCATTTCCACACGCAAACTCGTGCTCGAGCTCTGGACACGGCCCAAAAAGCACAGCGCGGCCCGGCCTGCAAAAGCTGCTTATATGGACCGTGTTGGCTGGAGAAAAACACAGGCAGCCATTTTAGAGCAGCCTGAGAAACAATGGCAGACCCGCTCCTCTCCTCCGCTCGCGCAGCTCGAGCCGAGCGCCGAGTTCAGCTAAGTTTACCTGCGTCCTGCTGAGGGCCTGCCCGGTGTTTCCCGGGCTCATGGGAGGAGGGTGATGGCTTCTTTGTTGCCAGGCCGGATGGCCCCCACCGAACTGGCTCACGCTACCCATGTCCCCCGGTGCCTTGGCAGCCGCCTCCTGGCCGCCGAACTCGCCTGCGGGGAAGCTCTGGTAGCCCCGGGCCGAGCTGGGGGAGGTCAGCAGCTGGTTCAGCGTCGGGGTGGCCGTGGGCTGAGGGGTGCCCATGCTGTACCTCTGGCTGTTGTAGGAAGCGGCGACGGCGGCGGCAGCCATCGTAGCAGTTCCCCCCGGCGGCGGCTGCTTGCCCGGCTGTCCCCCGGCCGCCGGCGGCTGGCTGTTTCGCGGGGGATTCACGCCGTAGCCCTGGCCCTGCTGGTACGGAGTCCGGTTCGGGAAGGCGCTGTAGTTGTTGAAGTGGTTCTGGTAGCCGTGCTCGTGCGAATTGGGCGGGTATGGGTCCATTACCGCCGGCCCGGCCATGCCAGGGCTTTGTTGTCCGCCATGTTGATGAAAAGCGGGCCGGTTGTAGTGCTGGTTGTAGCCGTACGGAGGCGGAGGGAAGGCGGCCGGGTGTTGTGCAGCCATACCGGGGTGGCTGTTCCCGTCCGGCTCATTCTGGCTATTGTTATTGTTCACCCTGGACGCGTTCCCGTTGCCGTTCTTCATGTCAGGGTCGCCTGCTCCTCCTCCGGCAGCATCGGCCCCGTCGCGCAGCTCCTTCTGTCCCGGGGATCCGGCGTCGGTGCCCTCCTGCGGCTTCTCTCCGAGCACCGGCTCGTCCTGCGGCTCCCGCTCCGGCTTCCTGAGTTCGGCGGGCGGGCTAGCGTTGAGAGTGGCGACCTGAGCGGCCATGATCTCCCTCTCTCTCCCTCTCTCTCTCC
>JADLZN010008719.1:0-69203 GCA_018155175.1 Sinocyclocheilus anophthalmus
GTGTCGAGATCGCTTTGGGAACGCCCCTGCATGACCGCGTTCTGAGGCATGTGTAAAATCAGTCCAATGGAGCAGTGAGACGTCAGGAGCGGGGTGACATAAGCGCCAGGAAGTATAAAAGCGCATCCGGAAGAGCGCAAGTTAGCTTCGATGAAGTAACGCCTGCAGGGATGCAAGGAGTATGGCAAAGAGACGCAGCATCTCATTCCCTCGGGGGGAATACGGAAGGAGACAAGGGTACTCCGTACCAGAGACGTTCCCCTTCAGGAACTCGTGCTGCGTCGAGTCGCTTTGGGAACGTGAATACCCACTGCGCCATACTACCAAGTCCCTGACTGTGTGTGTATCTTGTGAGCACATCACGAAGAGATAACTTGGGAACCTGGGGTAGATGCCATGTCTAGGTTATAGAAGCAGACAAAAGTGTGCAGAGAGGACCATCCCGCCGCAGCACAAATGTCCTGCAATGCCACACCCAAGTTGAAAGCCTTGGAGGCCGCAATACTCCTGGTCGAGTGCGCTCTGACACCCATAGGCGACGGGAGGCCAGAGGACTCATAAGCTAGTGAGATAGCCTCGACCACCCACCTACTCATAGTCAGCTTGGTCGCCGGAAATCCCTTCTTTAGCGGACCAAAAACAAACAAAAAGCTGACCTGCCTTACGCGACGGGGCAACTCTGTGTGCATAAGCGTCCAGTGCTTGAACTGGACAGAGCAGATTAAGACTTTCTTGGCCTACTTCCTGGAACAGAGGAAGACAGAATGCCTGAAGTACTATGGGCCCTGGTGTAAGAATTGGCACCTTAATGGCATACCCGGTCCCCGGGTAAAGGAATGCCCCTAACCCATGCCTGTAACACACAGAAGTGCCTGCATATCCCCGATCCTTTTAAGTGAGGAAATGGGGAGGAGAAAGATGGTCTTTAGCGTGAGCAACTTGACTTCTATGGGTTCAAAAGGGGCATTGCATAAGCCCTCCAGAACCACAGTCAGGTCCCATGAGGGCACCTTAGTGCGTTGTACCGGCATCAGCCTCAGGGTGCCATGGAGGAAACGAGGGGCAAGTGGGTGTCTTCCCAATGATTGAGCACCCAGAAGGGCGTGGTAAGCAGCTAAGGCCGCCCCGTATACCTTCAGAGTGGAGGGAGATAACCCTGCGGCGAATCGCTCCTGCAGAAACTCCAGAACTGTACCAATTGGGCAGTTGACTGGTTCCTGCAGTCGCTGTCCGCACCATGAGGTGAAAAGTTTCCACTTCAAGGCGTACTTTTTCCTAGTGGCGGGAGCTCTGGACTGGAGTATAGTCTCAACAACCTCATTTGAGAGACCAGATGCTAGGAGCTGTGTCCCCCTCAGGGGCCATGCCCACAGCTTTCATAACTCTGGGCGGGGGTGAAGAATGGCGCCCCCCCGCCTGAGAGAGGAGGTCCCTCCTGATTGGAATCTCCAGCGGAGAGCCGTCGAGGAGGGACACCAAGTCTGAGAACCATACTCGGGCCGGCCAGAACTGGGCTACTAGCAACAGACGGACCGGGGGGGGCCCCTACGGGCGGGTTCGGCTGACTCCTCGGCCCGAACTCCCCGGGAGCAGGAGAGCACTTTGGGGAAAGCCTCGTCAACGTCGCACCATGAGCAAGGGTCCAGCAAAAGCCCAGTGAGGGGGCGGTGGATGCTTGAGGAGAACCAGAGCGGACAGTGTTTCGTTTCCCCGCCTTCGAAATTTGCAATAGATCCAACATCCACCCTTGCCAAACATTCCTCCAAATGTCAAGCTCCACCACCGGTGTGGTGTAGCCCTCCATCCCCCGGCGCCTCAGCCCCTGTCATCGACCGGAATATCTGCCCCCTGATTTAATTACCCAGGATGTAAACTGCTCTTAGAAGCGGATCTCCCCTGATCCCCAGAAGGATCTGGCGCCCAGCTTTTACACGCGGCAACCCCCCCCCACCCACTGATGTATGAGACCACCGATGTGTTGTCTGTGCGGACAAGCACATGATGCCCCCTTAGGTCTGGAAGGAAGTGTGTCAGAGCTCGAAACATGGCCAGTATCTCCAGGCAGTTGATGTGCCTAAAGAGATGATGGCCTTCCCACAGACTCGTGACCGCTCCCCAGCCCATGAGAGAGACATCCGTTGTTAGCGTTACGCGATGACAAGGAGCTCCCAACATCGGGCCTTGAACCAGGAACCAACGTTTTTTCCACATGTCCAAGGTACGTAAGCATCGCCGCATGACCTTGATAATGCGAAGCGGATTCCCCCTCTGGGGAAAACCTTTGGTTCTGAGCCACCACTGCAAAGGTCTCAAGTACAGCAGGCCAAAAGGTATCACATTGGACGCTGCTGCCATCAGACCCAACAGCCTTTGAAACTGTTTAAACAGTGAGTGACTGGCCTTCTCTTACTCTCGTGACTTTCCCGTGATGATTGACTCGATTCGAGCAGGAGACAGACGTGCCTGCATCGTTGTCGAATCCCACACCACGCCTAGGTAAGTGGTTCTTTGTATTGGAGAAAGCACACTTTTCTTGGCGTTTAGCCTTAACCCCAGCTCTATCATTTGGGCGAGGACTACATCTCGATGCCGAGCCGCCATCTGATCCGATTGAGCTAGTATTAACCAATCGTCAATGTAATTGAGTATGCGGATGCCCTGGATTCACAGAGGAGCCAGAGCAGCATCCCCAACTTCGTGAAAGTGTGGGGTGAGAGTGCAAGGCCGAAAGGAAGAACACAATATTTGTATGCTTTGCCCCCGAAAGCAAACCTAAGGAACTTCCAGTGTTGAGGGAGGATGGAACATGGAAATAAATTTGTAACGAATCAGCGCATGGGAAATATGAATAATTAACCATAAATAATTATGATTAATTATTAATATTTTAGATCAACTGTAGATATTTAGCTGACCACTCAGGGGCAACTGTCTTGTCAATTCTAAGAACGTTAATTTCCTGGTTTAAGGGAAATAACTTTCTTACTGTACAGTTCTACACCGAGCTTGTAGCATAAATCTTCATGATTAAGTGACTCAAGTTATGAGCAAACAATAAACAACGTCAAGTGTGATACAAAAGGTTTTATTCAACATACATAAACACAACTGCTCCTACCATACTACTCCAACGACATAAACTGGTACTAACATCCTACCATAACCACATAACGGTTCCAACATACACATAATACACACACCACACACATACAGTTGGTATATTAAAGGTTAAAGCTTTCACTCAGTACAGACCGAGAAATAAAGGAATTAAATTATGGAACCATTAATGCATATTCAGCAGATTTACACCTTAGGGAAAAAATCTGATTCTTAGTGTCCAAAAGGCCCACTTTGTAACAAGTCCAATGATACCGACTGATCAATTAATACAAGACTAGTTTGGATATACGTGCAAGTCTCTCTGTCTGCAATAAAGGCTTCAATGCAATCTGAACGATCCAGTGATCCTTGCTGAAAGTTGGTAGATGAAAGAAACCAGTTTTTGGAGTCAGAGGATCTTGAGCGAATGGAAAGGTCGCGCTGATGGCCTGGCGCACAAACTTAGATGTTCTTGAGCGTTGGAGCTCATATCTTAATCGAAACCTAACAGACGAGGCCACGAAACCTGGCGTGTCCCTCCGATCGGTGCCTTTAAGGTCTCGGAAGAGTCCACGCCTCTCAGTTGGCTGTCCCAATGAGAAAGGCAAAATTCCCAAGCGGGTTTTGCAATTTCTGGAGGGTTTTACGACCCTTTGTCTATAAGCATGGTAATTTGCAAATGGACTATGGCTTGGGGTGGGATGCACAAACTATAAAGTATTCTTAAGAACACTATATGTTTGCATAGTATCACCGAACAAAAACCCTCTCAAATTAGATATCCGAATACAAGTCATATATACTAAAATGGTATGTAAGTATATATAAAAACAGTAAGCCTGACAGGAGTGAGTGTTCTCGATCATAAGTCCTGCATAAAAAACGTAATACACGCTAAGACAAAATACACGGTGACATAATATACACAATGACCTGAAGGATCACGTGTGTTCATTCAAAGAAAGGTTTTCATATTAATTAATTAGAGAAGAGTCCATCCCTTTTGGGATTTTCCTTATGGCCAAGGCATGTGGATTTTCCCCCTCTCCCTAATATCCAGGGGGGAGGAGTCGTAAAGTATTCTTGGTGTCAGGGGACCATGGTAACCGAGGGGTGCATGGGGGGGGCATGGTGGCAGACAGCCTGCATCCAGTTTATGGGTTGATGGGGACCTGTAACTATTGTTAATCTAGATGAATAATTGATTTGTTAAAGCAATGAAAATGGTTGTGGGTCTTATGTCCCAAATGCTAACAGCGTCTTTTGAGATCTATCGTAACAAGCCCGTCCCTCGACTGGATTCTGAGATTACGATCGTGCTTGATATGATCAGTCTTTTGACCCGAGTCTTGTTCTGAATAGCGCGGTTCAGTAAGACGAGATCTCAGATCCGGACGCAACCCCCATCCTTCTGTCCTTCTTCTGAAACGAGTTGAGTACCGGCTGTAGCACCCCCGACAGCTCTCCTCTGAGAGGTCCGGCCGAACGCGATTCTATGGCCTCCCTTCCCAAGCGACTATCCTACTTCTTGTTCCAATTACCCGAGCCTCTCTTTGGCCCCACTAGTGGGTGGATTACCCGTTGAATCGAGGCGGACGAAAACCGAACTGGATTCTGTCACCTTTCTCTACAAACTGCAGGACCCATTTTGATATATTTGGCAGAAGCTCCCACGCTGCCAGAAAATCTACTAAAGGAACCAGCCTCTCGAGGCTGGCCTCAGGTGTCATTAGAGGAGCCAGTTCGGTGCCCTGAAACGGATGACCGGCAGGGAACAACCGACATGACTGCTGGGGAATAAGGGAAAAAAATCACGCCAAAAGAAAATCACTTGAGTGGAGAAACGATAACGTCAGTACCCAGTGTGGGGGGCGCGGTACAATAAAGTCGTGACCGGGCGTAGCTGGAATTTTACATGCAGAAGACATCTGAGTGTGATAAGTGGGGTCGAAGCATCACTATGAGCGGATGAACTCCTGAGCGCCGACGGTGGCAGGGGTATCATGACCTCCGTGAGTGGCACGTGAGGGAACAAAACAGGACGGCACAAAACGAGCGGAACACATACCGTGCTCGAGCCAGCGCTGATAGCAACGGAAAACAAACAGACAGATCACAGGGTTGTAGTATTGGGGAAGAACAGGTAGGAATTTCTCACACGGAGTTGCCTTAGCGATGGCGTGGAAAATACTCCTCAGGGGTGGACATGGGAGAAGGAGGGCAGGTGATGTACTGGGACGGTTGAGAAAAGATCGGGGGGGGTATCTAATCGTCGCGCTCACTAGCGCCCTGAAGAGGACCAGTGGCGGGGGGGGGGGTGGTGTACGGGCTTGCGGCGAAACAAGCTGAGAGATAGGATCCAGTCTGTGGGATCCTAGCGGGATTAGGAACCAGAGCGAAAAGGGGCGGCGAGCCCGGTCTGGATCCCTCCGCTAAACTTCCACCCGCTATCCCCACAGACAACAGTCTACGCCGTGCCCCGGCAACAAGCGGGCCACTTGCCAGCGTGCAGATATCGCGAGCCTGCCGGGTCTCGGGAATTAAACCAAAAAGCGACGAGCCAGCGGAGCGGGAGCATACCAGCGGGTAGGTAACAATAAGCGATCGGGAACACACTATGAGGACAATCGAGTACTGCCGCGAGTCGAAAAAAGCTGACGTGCTATTGCTCCGCTCCGAACAAACAACACACCGATTCGTAGTATATCTTAGACTTTTATACATAAAGGAGTGGAAATGGACTTTGAAAGCTTGTGGTGCTGACAGATCAACGAGTAAAAGAGACCGGTACACATACACATAGCGCAAAAGGGGACTACACTCTGTGCGAAGGTCTCGACAGAAGCTAACTTGCGCTCTGGCCCTTCCTGCGCTTTTTACCTTTTATTACTTCCGAGCGCTTCGGTCGAACAGGAAAAAACGCGTACAACGAGCGAAAAGGATCACACCGCTCGGTGCGTCTTGCTGCTCCATTGACTGATGTTAACACGCTGGATCATATACGAGTTCCACAGCCAGGGGAGAACGTATACGCGCCAACAAAACGAGTGCTCTAGGCAGCTCGCGTATCCCTTACGGGGAAGACATTACTATTAGGCCCTTCAGTTGAGTGTATTAATAAAATGTCAATTAAAAAAATTGGTAACCCTTAGTGTACTGGAAGACTTTGTACAAATAGCATTCCCAGGGGTTCACAATTTATATGTTTTAACACAGATGAAATGAGCCTGCTTTTGGGTAACTCTTACTTGCAAACAGTGCAGACAAAACATGTGGGATGGTAAGTCTTCCCAAGAGCAGTGACCACCTCTCCTTCCACAAAGTCTCCACAGCCATTACAGCGAGTGCCATGAAGCCTCTGGTAGTCCAGTGTGCATAGGTACTCCCCGTTCTTCATAAAGAAACCACCTTGGGCCAGGTCACAACCACACACTAAATGTGAATACAAGAACAGAGAAATCAGAAATTAGAATAATTAGTTTAATGAGATCTTACAGAACAAGACAGCCTTGAGTGAAATCTGAAACACACCATCTTCAAAATAAATTACACTTAGTTTGGCTCTTTTGAAACACAACTCAGTAGTCACACAAGTGCATCTCTTTTGCACTGGGATTTACACATTTTAGCTGCCAGCAAACATAAGGTAAGGGGGCTTATGCTTACCTTCGCTAATGTGTCTGAGGACAAAGGCGTATAAAGAAAGAGTTTGGTTCGCTGAAGATTTCCTGAGGCTTCAAGATACTTTCAAGACTCTAGCCCAAGTTCAGACACTTTATATAGGTCTGCATGAATAGGTGTGTTAGGTCTGTGTCCTCTTGGCAAGCGTGTCTATGTGTAATCCTGCCGTCACACATGCCAAATCTGTCTGAAAGCTCCTTGGCAGGCCGAGACTGATATTTAACAGCTTGTTTAGCGTCACATGATACCCCCTTCTCAACAAGCCTGCTTTTCTCTCACTTCCTCTCTCTTTCTATGTTTTTCTCTGTCCATCCTCCTACATTCCAACCTGTAAAAATATTAGGAGGGCAGTTTTTCACCATTTTATGAAAATAGAGTGTACATTTACAGGAAAATATGGGGAAGTAATAGCATATGATGCAGACCACATTCAAACTCCCATCTCCAGTTTTAGCACCACAGCTTAATGTGTTTGCCACAGGTGTGCTAATATATTTTAAGTACCACTTGATATTATTTAATAATTTAACAAATCATTAACCTGTTCACAGTTCCCTGATGTAGGTTAATGATCGATGACATGCAAACCTTTTAAACTGTTTTCTGTTTATTTTAATTAATATATATCCTATTTATATATATATATATACTATATCATTTAATAGCTATATATAGATATATATATCTTATCAGCATTTTTCATCACTTTTAAAAAAAAATATGTCTGGGATATCCCTGCACTAGGCCAAATTTTAACAATTTGTTAAACAATTTGTTACAACTGGTGTCTAGGTGGGCCTTCATGGTGAGGCAACCGTTTTGACTGATTATTATACCTTATGGTTTCATGGACTTTATGAATGTGTGATCGTGAATTTTTTTTTTACATTTTTATTTTTTAAGCAAATTCAATTCAAAAATTTCAATGCAAAAATACAAATATAAATTACAAATAAATATATGCTTAAATGCAATTTTTTTCTTATGTTTTTCCCTCATCTTGTGATTTGGCATGGCAGGCCAAATCAAAGGTCATCACAGGCCAACTTTGGCCTACGGGCAACACAAAACAGCACATATGTATACACCTCTAGTTAGTAAAAGTGAGCAAATATAGTTTAATTGATAAGGAGATTCATTCCCGTCTTTGCCAAATGAATAATCTGACCTAAAAATTTAAATCATCATTTTGTTTAAACGTTTTTCACATTATGTTTTCAACACAAATCCAAAATGTTATTTGTAGTCCCATTTCCACAGCTGTTAACATATCTTTTGCTTCGTTGAATCTGTCTTCTGTTTCTGGAAGATTAGGTCCATTCAGACAGACGAATGTGACAAGCAGGTGGCTGTGGAGACGGCAGTGATTAGCAGCAGAGAGAGAGAGTTGTGTAAGAGTCGCAGTCAGTGCCCTCACTTGTGTCTGGCATTTGGGTAACCTTCACTGACAGGGTACAGAATGCCAGGATGCCAGTTTAGAAAATGTCATACCCATTAATGTTGTTTCACACACATCTTGTAACTACAGACCACAGGAACACAACTGCTATTCTCTTCACTACCATCCTGGGTCATCTACAGTTAACTAAATAGTTCAAAATTTCACATTTAATTCAATGTTTTACATGCTGTTTCTTTGTCATTAATTGAAATGTACACACATTTTTGTACAATTTAACAAAAATTAAAGAGTAAAAACTTTTTCTACACCAATGTATTTTAGTATATCAAATATTCAAATGATTTTGATTATTTTAAAATATTTTAATAATTAAAAAAAGATAATTGTTAAATAATTGATTGCATTTTATAAGTTAAAATAATGGAAGTAAGAACTTATCATTTAGCCCATTTATTACCATTTTATTGTTGTACTGGTATTGATTTCAGCTATATTCAAGGCCCTTTGTTATACTGAAAAAAAACTTTGATAACTGTCGTTGCCACTATGAACCTGCAGGACACCAGAGCAGTTTGCACACAGCACCACCTTTTGGTCAAAAGTAGCATTGTTAGGTGAAATCTATATATATCTGCTACATATACCTTTCAAAACGTGTCTGTCCATATAACCTATTCACCTTTTAAAACATGTCTATATATGCTTTTAAAACATATGTATTCTTAAAGGAATAGTTCACCCAAAAAAATAACATTTTATCATCATTTACTCACCCTCAGGTCATTCGAAACCAAGATAATAAGGGGGGAAGAAACATATAATAGAGATGGAGTGTCAATAATCTTTTAGTGCGTGGTTGTGACACCGATGGTACCAAATGACTGAAATAACCAAACAAATATGGGTAAGTAGGAGGGGCTGATAAAATAGGCTGCGCAGGGCGGGAAAGGGCGGCAGGGGAAAAGCGAAAAAAACACAAAGGCACACACACCACAACCCATGGTAGGGAAATAAATACTATGGATCAGGGGACCATATCTTTGGAATCCAAAAACAAACATGTAACGGGCTCCTGGCGGTGTGCGTTTATTTTTCAGCACAAAAGAACACACGCGTGGAGCAATAGGGACGCTACATGGGGTGACTAAGATAAAAATATACAAAAAACTTATCTGGTTGGGGTAACTCAGTCTTATCAACAGAAGAGTTAGGTTCCATTTGGTTTACAACATGCTGCTTTGTGTCAACAAATGCTTGTGCTTTGAGACTATCCTTTGTCTTTGTGGGCGCGGAACAGAATACACATCAACATCATTGGTGGGGGGATCGGTAATCTGAGGATTGTAGGCGTGTATTTGTCTGTGACGTCGGCTGGTAATCTTTCGTCCTGCACTTTTTTTCTGTCGTTTAATTACTGTCGTCCTTATTGTCGTTTTGTTCTGTCATCTTGTTCTGTCATCCTAACGGTCATCTTATTCTGTCGCCCTAACTGTCGTCTTGTTCTGTCGTCATAACTGTCGTCTTGTTCTGTCGTCCTAACTGTCGTCCTGTTTTGTAATCCTGCGGTCGTCTTTACTGTCTTCTTGTTCTGTCGTCCTAACTTTCGTCTTATTCTGTCGTCCTAACTGTTATCTTATTCTGTCCTCTTTACCATCGTCTTGTTCTGTCGTTCTAACTGTCATCTTATTCTGCTGTGCTTAATGTCATCTTGTTCTGTCATCATAACCAAAAATCAGCCGCGGTAGTGGCAAAATCTCACACGTAGTAAGTCAGTCTTGTATCTAGGAACATACTACAACCTTTGGAACATGAAAAAGCCTTTTTGGTGAATTACAGTCGTTTTTTTCTAAACATATTTGTGCACTGAACGTCCAGTAAAGCAGGTATTGGCAAAATCTCACCTGTAATAAAGAATCAGTCTTTCTACAACCTACAACCTTTGTTAACATGAAGACAAAATAGCAGCAGCCTAATTTTTTCATGAAATATTTGGTACTGTACACATACTGTAAGGGAGATGTTGGAAAGAAGTGTCTAAGGGCGAGACTTGGCAAACATATTTAGAGTCAATTGGGGGGGTCACTAGGCATTTACTATAGTCCTGGAACATTAATTTAATTATATACTGTTGTCAACCGGGGGTGAGGGGAAAAAAAAAAATCGGAGGGGGTGGGAATGATGTTGATACCTGTGATAAATTTGCAGACGGTTCCTAGAAGCAGTCCTACTCAATGTAGAACATGTCCCACATGGGGTGTAAGCGGTGCTACTTTACGCGCTGATTAACCTTAAAAAATAATCTACTGAGACAACACCGGGGGGCACATACAAACTACAGACGTCGGAACAGAAATACACTAGTTTCGGCAGTGGTAGGAACCGCAGAACAGTGGACTCGAGACTGAGCGGTGCCCGTGGGGATACAATGTCGTCTTAACTGCATCTTATTCGATAGGTCGATCCTACAACGTGTCATGCTTAATTGCGATGAGCGACCTACCTGTCATCTTATGAAGAGGGAAAGGGGGGGAAGGAAAAAGAATCCAGTGTCGTCTTCCAAATCTGTCATCTTTTCCTGACTCACGTCCCGTAGCTAACTGTCGTCTTGGTTCTCCGGCTTGTTCTGTCGTCTAACTAGTCATCGTTGGTATCCTGCGTCCTCACTGGTCCATCGATCCGATCTCCTTAGACTGTCGTCTTGTCTGTCGTCCTGTTGCTGTTACGTCCCTAAACTAAGGGGAATACATTCGCCTCTGTTCGGAGTGGTGGGTGCGAATCCTCATACGGTGCAACTATAAGTTCTAGAAGGGGTGACAGTGCCACTATACTGTTCGTTTTACTGTCACCCTAACGTGATCTTAGTCTGTCCTCTTACCAAAACCGCTCTTGTTCTGGATGTTTATTTTCACATTCCTATTCGACTAAGCTGCGTTTAAGGGACCGTCGGCAAATTTACCCTCACAGTACACTACGAAGTATACTAAATTAATATCAAAATTAATGTTTATAAAAATTAAAAAAACTACTGTAATTTTCACCAAAAAAGGCTTTTCATTTCAGAAGGAAGGTTGTATTATGTTCCTAGATACTGACATGTGATATTTTGGCAGTATCTCTCGTCATATAAGCCTATGTACAGTACACAATTATTTTCATAAAAATTACTGTACGCAGTTTTTTTGTAGGTTTTAGTACATTTGCAGTTACAAGACTGACTTGTGATTTGTGAAATTTTGCTCATACCTCTTTTACTGTATGTACAGTACAAAAATATTTGTAGAAAAAATATAGTAATTTATCAAAAGGGTTTGTTTATGTTCCAAAGGTTGTAGTACATTCCTAGTTATGAGAAAGGCTCTAACAGAACTGCACAGGTGATATTTTATCAATATCTCCTTTACTGTATGTACAGTACACAAATACATATTTTTTTTAAATTACTGTAATTTATCAAAAGGGTTTGTTTATGTTACAAAGGTTGTAGTACACTCTTAGTTACAAGACTGACTTACTACAGGTGATATTTTGCCAATATCTCCTTTACTGTATGTACAGTACACAAATACATTTTTTTTAAATTACTGTAATTTACCAAAAGGGTTTGTTAATGTTCTAATGCTTGTAATACAGTCCTAGTTACAAGACTGACTTACTACAGGTGATATTTTCCAATATCTCCTTTACTGTATGTACAGTGCACAAAATATTTTATGAAAAAATTACAGTAATTTACCAATAGGTCTTTTTCATGTTCCAAAGGTTGTAGTACATTCTTCGTGATTATTTGCCCACTAGTATTTTACCATAGGTTTTTTTTTTTTTTGTTTTCATGTTCCAACGTTTGTGACTACAGTATTTTTGTTTTAGAAAATCCTGTTAACTGGTACTATTGCTAGATGTATTGGCAAAATCTCACACATAGTACTCAGAGGGGGGTGGAGCGACGGAAAGAGAGGAGGGAAAAAGTGGGGGGGGGGTCTTGTATCTAGGAACATACTTAAACCTTTGGAACATGAAAAAGCCTTTTTGGTGAATTACAGTAAGTTGTTTTCTAAACATATTTGTGGCACTGGAACGTCCATAAAAGCATGTATTGCAAAATTTCACCAGAGTAATAAATTCAGTCTTCTACCACCTACAAACTTTGGAACATGAAGAAAAAAATACAGTAGCCTAATTTTTTCATGAAAATATTTGTGTACTGTACAGACTGTAAGGGAGATGTTGGAAGTATTGTCTAAGGCGAGACATTGGCAAAATATATTTAGTCAGTTTGCCCACTAGGCATTTACTATAGTCCTGTGAACATTAATTTGAATGAATTATTGTACTTCGTTTTGTACTGTGAGGTAAATTTGCAGACGGTTCCTAAAGCAGCCTAGTCAATGTGAAATGTCAAATGTGAAACTAACTTTATCGCGCTGATTAACGTTATGATGACAGAACAAGACGACAAGTACAGAGACAGAATAGATGCCAGTTTCGGGTGACGAAACCAGAAGCGGAGACAGTAGGACGACAGATACACAATCGAAGACAGTTAGGACGACAGAATAGGACGACAGTTAGGACGACAGAACAAGACGACAGTTAGGACGACAGTTAGGACGACAGAACAAGACGACAGTAAGGACGACAGAAAAAGGCCCTGTCAGTTCGCGGACAGAAGCAGGACGCAGTAGTACGACAGACAGTAGGACAGTTAGAGCGACAGAACAGGCGACAGTTTAGACAGACAGAACAAAGAACGACAGTACAGATGACAGATCAACACATAAGGGCGGACCGAACACGACGCAGAACAAAACGACAATAAGGACGACAGTAATTAAATGACAGAGAAGAAGCAGGCAGGACGACAGATTAAGACGACATCAACAGACAACATACACGCCTACATATACTGATTTACCTGAACAAGTAGGCAATGACTGTAGACAAAGACAAATGTATAGTACAAAACACAAAGCAGTCGACTCATTTTTGACACAAATGGAACCCCATATGGAGTGTCTGGGAGTTCAACTGTGGGTTTGTGTGTGTGTGTGTGGTGTGTGTGTGTCATGAGCAATGACGCAAGTGTAATGACGCTCTCAGCTGTCTGTCAGATCCCTTCTCAACAGAACAGCCTGTTAACTCCTCCCAGAACAAACATCCATTCATTCTCTCAATCACTGAGCCAACCTCTCCATCCTCACACTCTGCCTCTGTCTGAATGGAAACAGAAAAAAATTATTCATATAAACTACTGGGAAGATTTAAGAAGAGTAGGGACATTTGATTCAACTCAAATGTGACTTTTCAGTTCAGATTCAGTTCATATACCATGATGCAAAGAGCCTCAGAAACAAAGCCAAGTTAAAATCTGTTCAGAGTGAAGAAGCGCAGAAAGCCCCGGGTTTCCCATATAGTATATGCAGACATCAAACGAGCTTTCACAGACTTCATCAATATTTTAATGAGTTTCCCAGCATGCTGTTTTCTCCCTGCACTTTAGTGGATGGCACTCTTTCAGCATGGGTTCCTCTCCACTTTGTTTGAGACTTCTACTTCTGCATGAAGAGACATCTCACCCTAAAATATACTGTAACAGCAGTGCAATGTATAGACAAACACTGTCTCTGTGAAGTCGTCTCTCATCTTTTTACTACTGTGTGATTATGTACTTCATTTTTATGCACTTTAATCGCTCTGTGAGATCAGCTAATGGAGCAGATAAAATGATTCCCAAACAAGAACCCTGGCTGGCATGAGGGGCCCTTTGGCACAGAGCATGGGACCATTTATTATCCATGTGAAACTACCAACAACACCGTTATGACAAAGCACTACCATGTCGAACGCCAGGCCTGTCCAGCCTCATTACTGGAGATCTCAGGCTGAATATATGGGAGAGAATTAAAAGAATAGTTCAGCCAAAAAACTGCATTTATTAGACAAGCAACAATGTATCACGGGCATCTGCTCAGTGAATCGGTAGATCTGGTTCACAAAATAGTGAAAAAGGACTGATCCAGAACTTGATTCAGTGAAGTGATTTTAATGATCAGTTGTGCGTTTCCCAAAAGCGGTCGCAAGTTCCGTCATTACCAATAGAGTTCAATGTAACGAACCACCATAGTTAGCTAACGATGCTTTTGGGAAATGCACCCCAGGTTAATTATCACAGAATAAAGATTTAAATTTCAGCTTGTTTCTTTTCTCACGCAATTGAATTGCATTCAATTCATACTGTGGCCTTCTGAAATATCACTGATGGACTAATTTTATGATATGCTTATGGTGCGTTTGCATCATTTTTAAGGCTCCAATCCCCATTATGTGTACTTGCATTGAGAAACAAACGGTATATTTTATAAAATGGAAGAAACACAGTCATATGAGTTTGGAATATGAGCTATATGAAGATCATAAACATCATACTAAACTAATTTTGGTGAGTTCTCCAGATTGGAGACATGGCATGATTTTCTGCGTTGACAGAGGATTGAACTAAGGCGACCATCATTCTCCTGACTTTGGTTTAGGGTGTGTAACTGTAACTGTACATTGATCACAGCTGCAAAATACCATGCAGTGTTTGTTAAAATAACCGCTGAGTCTACATAGCACAAATGTCTATTTCATGAGATCTTACCTCAGCAAGGAATGCAGGTGGTACTGTATGCTGCCTGCAAGTATAATTTAAATCCTTAAACATATTTCCTGTGCTTATAAGAACTTCACTTGATGCCACTGCAGTTTGCTTTTCACTAAGCATTGCATTGTTATATATACCATCCATTTAAAGTTGAGATTAGCTAGATTATATTGTTGAGATTACTTGAGTATTTTTTGGGAGATGAAAATCTGAGAAGCAGTAGACTTAAGAAAAAGTCTGTTAAAATTCATGCTGAGAAAAAAGACATTATGATGTGCATTTTGTATTTTCAAAGTGAGACAGAATATTGTCAGTGCAATGTTACCAAAATCCCGAATCAGTAGTTAATATTACTATTTTTTTGCTAATTGTTTTTAATTTGACAGTGAAGTCTGTATTCATGCGTAAATCAATCATTCACAACCAGGAGCAGGTGGCTTTTTGTATACTTAGTTCATGGCAGTAATAGGGGGACTGGAGAAAAAAACGGGGAGAAGGGGGGGGGGGGGAGAGGAAAGAGGGGAAACGGGGGGAAGAAAAAAAGGCGAGAAAAAAAAGAAAAACTCCTTAGGATGACCTCTGGTTGGACTCATCACTGATTCCTGTCCCAGCTGCATGCGTGAAGCCACAGTATTACAGCCTTTGGTCTGACATTACAGGGCTAGTTTCAGACACACATCACTGCATAACAGTTTGTATTTTGTATCCGAGGCAACTTGCTGACTTAATGCTGGGTTTTAAAGAGAGCAGTAAATTGTTTGTTGCTTTCATGATGGCTTACTGTGTTATGAGTTATAATGGCTTTTATGAGTGTCCCCTTCGGAGACTGACAGAGAAAGACTGGGTGAGAAATATGTGGTGTGTGTGTGTGTATGGATGCATAAAGTAGAGAGGTTGTTTAAGCCACCTAAAAAGAGGTCAGCAAGACTATGGGGAAAGGGTTTGGGTTCATGTGGAACACCTAGGTCCACATACGAGGCGGACAGTGAGGGGGTGGTGTGTGGAGTGAATGAAAAATAGTAGGTGTTTGGGTGGAAAAGAGTACAACAATAAGACAAAATGCATACACGGGCGACCGTACAAGTACTGGCTGTGTGTGTGGTAGTGTATGTGTCAATCCAAGTGGCAGTTAGTCCGAAGATCCCAAAACATAAAATAAATCCCGAGGAAAAAAGGATCCGGGGCGGTGTGGAGTGGGAAAGTTAGTAAGGACTGCCTGAACTTCTCTGAAGCATCCACCAGCCGAATTTTCTCAATGAAGGACAAGCTCAATATAAAAAGGGGAACCTTACCACACACACAACTCACCCAAGGTGGAAAATAAGCGTAACAATACAATAGAATCAAAGCCAGGTACCTAATCAATAATGCGTGGGAGTTGTGACCTGTGACCTCGGAACACAATATAATAAAACGACACAACTACACAATCTTCCTGTTGCGGGGGTAAAAAAATCAAACATACTCATGATAAAAAATCAAAAAGCGTGGCGAGTAAAACTCATGTAAACTCCAAGAATATAAAAGAAGTGTGGCGAGATGGGTGTGCAGGCACTTAGGTTCACCAGCAAGCATGATGGGACAAATTAGAACGCATTTATATATACTGCACACCTCGAAAAAGCCTCCGGTACTGTATATACTTTCTTCTTTCAAAGGACGATCCCAATGGGGTTATATTAAAAAATTGCCTGGCTCTTTCTAAGCTCAGCATGTGTGTAGTGGTCCTGGTTGTTTCTGTTTTAACAGTCTAAAACGCATTGACAATAAAAGGTGCGCATCACTATACCATGATAAAACGTGAAAACCACTCAATAACGGGGGCACCGCAAAGGGCAATGTAAAATGCTGGAGATCACAAACATCCGTGTAAGCGAGTCCATGCGTTTTGTAAGAACTGAATATACATAATTTCAAGAAGAATAAACACAACATTTTCTCTCACTAGTCGGAGGTTGACTGCTGGGTGACTGGAGGTATGTACGCGGTGAAAGCATTTCCTGCCGGATGCGGAAGGAGAGAAGCAGTCGAACTGGTGGCAATAAATAAGAAGCTCCGTGCTGCTTTCAGGTACGCCAGTAAGTCAACAATACACCTCGGTCAATTGACGACCACGAAAGATCAGATTCTGCGAATTCATGGACTTTCAGAAGCGCGTCACCCTGCTGTCATCTACTACATAGTAATCCTTACTCATCCATGAACATGATTTCTGCCCGAGGCCCATCGGATTGCATCGGCTGTGGGATGAAGACGACTACTCCCATGATTCCATACAAGGGAGCACTCAGTCCCACGGCATGTCTCTTTGTTTATTTTGAATACGCGCCCTCTAGCGGTAAATTACATATTGTGCCTTTAAGCAGATGTAATTAATTTGTTCAGATCAAAATGTTATGACATTGTAAGTTACAATTGTAAACTATGGGAAAGATAATTTGCAACCTATTAACAGCATGGTCTAAATGAATAGCCGGATTGTTTTAAGTCAAAATAAGCATGTCGGGGTTAATACAGTAATGAAGGCTAAGACAGGTCCCTGACACTCGCAGCTGGTTAATTTCCCCCACTTTAACATCGCTGCCAAACAGAGTCGGTTCAATCAACTGATAATGAAGTGTGGGGGTGTGGACAAAAAGTAAGACATGGAAAAGTATAGCATTGCAAAATGCTGTATGACCCGGCGTGTGGGTTTCGTGGAAATTAAATAATTATCTAATATTGAACATAAGTGGGTCACAGCCTATTTATTTATTGCTAAGGTTTGCATATGGTGGTTTGTTCTTTATGACAGCTTTCCTAAAATATATATCCTATTCCTAAAATAAGTATCCCAATATATCGCCTTGCTTACTGTATCGCAACCCCTTTATCGTGATACGTATCGTATCACTAGATTCTTGCCAATACACAGCCCTAAATAATACGCAGCAAATTTTGAGTTTGAGGCAAAAGTCATAGTTAATGGTTGGTTAATAGTGAGAATACGGTATAGTAGAGTACAGAATAGTGTATATACAGTATAATTTGTTCAGTATATTGCTGTACAATCTAAGTCTTTTTGAAGTAAGACTATTGATGCTCATGAACTTTTAAGCCTTGGTGAACATAAGACACGGGCGGGTGGACAGACGTTTCAAAAAAACATACAAAGGGACATCTTACAATTGACGACCCAAACATTTTGAAAAACATAGTGTAACGTTGACAGTAGATGTGTGGATTCACTTAAAGGGATGTCACACCAAAAATGAAACTTCTCTGTCTTTCTGCCATCATCAACCTCAATTTGTTCCAAACCTATAGTAGTTTCTTTCTTCTGTTGAACATCAAATAAGGTATTTTGAAGAATGTGGGTAACCTAACATTTGCTGGTTCCCATTGACTTTCATAGTGCGGAAAAACTGTTTGGTTACCAACATTCTGCAAATATCTTTTCTCATGTTCAGCAAAGGAAAGAAATTCACACAGATATGGAACAACTTGAGGGTGAGTAAATGATGGCAGAAATTTCCTTTTCTGGTGAAGAATCCCATAAATATTATAAATACTATAAAAAAATACTATTGGAAATAGTGTGATGTTTGTATAACCACTCTTAGACTCCCATTGTAATTGTTTTCCATTCTTTTTACAAACTGGGTGATGAATCAAAACTATTTCCTTTAGTATTAGACTTTAAATTCTATTTACCCCAGAACATTTCTTGAACTGCAGACATAGAATTAGTGATTCATTTTCCTCCTATTCAATAGGAAAAATTTCTCTGTGTAAGTCATATGATCTGGTTCTCACACAGAAAAATAACCAATCATAAACCGAAAACAATAAAACAGCAGTAACTTTATCAAAGCAACATCCTCCTATAAATTAAATGCTCAAATACTTGTGAAACGAATCTGTTGCTTTGAGGTCAAGACATCATCTTCTTGGCTGTGAGAATGACATCCTGAAATTACATGTTCAGGCACGCAACCCTTGACCCTGAGGGGCATCTGCCACTCCTCATTAATGCAAACCCACAGCTGCGGAGTGACTGGCACACACACACGCACACATGTTCACAGACAGACAGACCGGCAGTCTCTGTAGAGGTGTGTGTGGACCCCTCCTAGCCCTCCTCTGCCGTCTGTAACGAAGCAAGAAACTTACCAAAAACAATAACCACCTAGTAGGACTGGGTGCACAAGGCAAAAAATGCGCAGAGCTAATGATTCCATCAAATTGGTCAGAGAAGACAAAGAGAAATGCGCCTATTGTAAACGACCCGTCCCTGGAGGAGCAATACGCCAAATAGGCTACACCATGTGCCTCACTACTTACAAACAGGGAAGAGGAAAAAGGAACAAGAGGAAGCATTCAAGACACAGGCGAGAGAAGGAGAAGGTAGGGAAAAATGTAATGACATAAGAACAGGGCTGGAGACATGGACAGGAGGGATATCAAAGTGATCACCATTAAATGGGAGCAGATCGAATGGGTTGCGAAGAAGACGGGAGAGATGCAAGGGGTGGGGGGGGGCCCCACATGGCTCACAGTCTGCGTGAGGGGGTAAGAAAAAGAAAAAAAAAGAAGAAAGGGTAGGGTTAACGGACCAAAGAGGAGAAAGCAGGGAGGGGGGGGGAACAAGCAAGGAATAAAAACAGAAAGGAGGGGAAGAAGAAAACAGGAAGAAGAGGGAAGGGGGGGAAGGAAAAGCAAAGTGGAGGAAGAAGAGAATAAAAGAAAAAGGGCAAGGGAAAACGGGGGGAAAGGGCAAAAAAGAAAGAACGTAAAAAAAAGGAAAAGGCTAGAAACAGGGAAAAAAAAAAAAAGGGCAAAAAAAAAAAAAGAAGAAAGAAGGAAAAGAAAGAGAAAGAAAAACAAAAAAGAGAGAAGGAAACGAGAAAAGGATAAAAGCAAAGCAGAAAAGGGGGCTAGAGAGTAAGGGAAGAGCAGCGAGAAAAAAAAAGCGAAAAGGGGGGGGAGGAAAAGGGACAGAATACGTAAACAGAAGGGGGAGAACGGACCGAAGACAAAAAAGAAGACGAAAAATAATAAGGTGGCCTGCTTAAAGTGAACTAAATGAAACTACGTAAAGGGGGGGTAATGCCGAGAGCAACGAGCTGCTCGTCATTGGGCTTACAACAGAGCTTTAGACACTGCCTCTTCTCTTGCCATAGTTCGAGGTATTGGCGGTTCACCCGCAGTCCAGAAGTGACTAGACCGTAAAAGCCGATGATGAGCAGGGACAACGAGAGAAAGTAACAGGCGACCATATGCCACCCAGCGCTAAAGGTCACTGATGACTGTCTAGTGAAATGGAGGTTGACTAGTGAACTAAGAAAAAATACGAGAGATCCAACAATTGAATAATATGGATGGTACCTTGGAATGGAGGGCTATCAAGACGTGCGGTGGGCAAACTCTTCTAACCTGATCCCTTTTGCCTGTCGCCTTCGATGTTTAAAGAAACAGAGAAGAAGGGGAGGGGAGGGGAAAGGAGAAAGCGGGGAAAATTCGTGGCTATAATATTCTTACTCATCTAGATTGGCCGATCTAGGAAAGAACTGGATTAATAGACGTAATATTCCATGCAGGACACTGGACAATGACACTTTGCAGTATTTATAATGGTACGGATGGTATTCAATATTCATATGGCACTGCACATGGGAAAGCTAACGTGGGTATCCAAGTCTGATCCATACGTGATTTAATAAAACGGGTGTTCTGATATTTTCCCTGAAAAAGTACCTTATCTAAATTTGATTGAACAACACAAAACCTTCAGACATATTGGGGCTTGTGTGTAGTTTTTGTATTAATGCCTAAAAAATCCATGTATGTTCACGTTCAATGTATGCCTGCATAACAAAATTGATGTGGCACATTTAACTGAGAAAAAGTTGAATTATATAAATAGGTCCACTTGTCTAATTCTCACTATTAAAAACCATTAACTACGACTTTTGCCTCAATAAACGCCTAATTTTCTGCTTATTAATAGTGCTCGCTCCATAGTAAGTTTGTTCCCGTCGTGTAGGTATTGGGGTAGGATTAGGGATGTAGAATATGGCAATGCAGAATATGTGCTTTATAAGTACTAATAAACAGACAATATGTTAGGCATGCTTATAAGAAGCTAGTTAATAGTGAGAATTGGTCCATATACTAAAGTGTTATCAATAAATAATATATAATAATAAAATTTGACCCCTGAGGGGCATAATAATTTGAGTGAAAAGTTAAACTGAACAACCAACAAGAATTGAAGCACTTGAGCTGCATGAAAAATCTGATAATTATGTTCTACAGCATCATTTTGAGAATGATCCAATGAGCATCTTGAGTTTGAAAACAAGAACATCTGACCGTCTGTACAGAGTCACATTACCAATTTCACTAATTTGATTATTTGACTAGTGATCTAGAAAGAGTGCAGAATCTAAAGTATTTATTATTCATTTTATGTCAGTATTTTTTTTATATTTATTCAATTTCAAAAATGCCAAACTTTTCTATTGATGAAATATTGTCTTAAATAGATTTGAATCACAGATTTTCAATCTCTTTTTTAAACTTTATACTCCAACTCTACTGGTACAAGTGAACAATCATGTGACAGATGCTGGTATGAACGAGTTCTGGTAATTTTGGTCTTTTTTCATTTTTCATTCACTCTGTGCTTATGAAGTAAATCTTGTGATGTTTCCTAGTCTCGCACACAAAATGCATACAAATCTGAATAGTGATTAAAAAAATGCAGTGTTTAGTACTTACTGTCCGCACTGCCATTTTGTGACCGAGAAAATCTTGTCTGTTTGTTCAGACAGTATCATCAATATCCAGAATTGGCTTTTTTTATGCACTGATTTAAAACTAAAAAGCTAAACGAAAGGAAGAAAGAAGGAAAGCTCATATAGTCAGTCATCTCAGTGATGACAGGGCACTCTCATTTATAACCTTGTTTCAGGTAACTAATGCGGCATCAGCGATTAGTGACTAATGCGGAGCTATTTAGTGACTAATGCAGAGCTACATGTGGAGTGAATTGCTCAGGTGAGATTAAAGAAAACCCAGAATGACCTCAGCTTCTGAGAGCTTATGGATGCACTGACATTTATTGTCAAGACCCCTCATACAACGTTTTTACAGCCAGACGCAAACACCTGATATTATGCTTGCCATGGCAATGACATTCAAATGGCTGAAGACACCGTTATCTATCAACAGGTCCTTAATGTTTCACATATTGAAGTGCTGCACATTATTCAAGAGCGCAGAAACTGACCGTTTTTCTTCTTTGATAGCACGTAAACAAAGGCACATTGAGCCATTGAGCTCTCGTTGAGGCTTCCAGAAGGAAATGAGTTGTCTGCTCTTTGTGACTGGCAACATGCCACCACATAAACCTTATATTCTCTTATGCAACCTGAGGGTCAATCCATATGGAGCGCAAAGAATGAAAATCAGCTTTTAGAGAGACAGCCAAAAACTCTTCAACTAAATAAAGAAGGTCAAAACTTCATGTACAACCACAACAGACCTAAACAAAAACGTGTGATGGCAAACTCAATCTACTTCCTGCCTGTATCATTTCAAGAAGGACTCACCAAGCAAATTCAGTCCTGTTTTTCTGCCAAATGATGTCGGTAAAACAGGTATGAACACAGAAGACCACAGAAGTCTGGACAAAGAGTGACTGGCCCATTTTATTAAATTATTGTGGTTGTGCAGAGGGGGCGTGATACAGCTTTGGACTAACTTTGGTTTCATTCATCAGGTAATGAAGTTCTGGGTTCCTCTCTACTCAACCCCACAAGCCATCTGCTTTATCAGAGCCAGCTTTGTTCATCTATCCTTTGGTCACATTTTTGACTTGGATGAAGACTAAATGTAATTAAACTATTTCCTCAATAACAAACAGGCTAAAGTGGAATTTGGGTCTACTATATTAATCCATCATTCTTGACCTAAGAAATGAGCTTTCAGGTGTTTTCACAAATAGATTAAGACGTTCTAACAGCCACTGTGTAGTAAATCGATCTTACCTTTGCATGTGAAACATTTTATATGGAAGTGCTTGGATTGCACCCGGAGAACCTCTCCTTTGCATGGCTCCCCACACTTATAGCACTGGATAACCAGTTTTCCTGGTGGATGGTGTGGTTCCTGAGGATGGGCCACTGTCAAAGAACACAGAGACATGGATTAGCAAAGACTTCCATTTTGGAAGTAGACTACACTGTTACACAGATAAGGAAGATAGAATTATATCATTAATTAGATTCAAACCCACAACAATATATTTAACAGCTGACATTAACAAGTGTATAAACAATTGGTCTGTAGCTAACTTAAAGATAATAAATCTACTACAACATATACTGTATAGCTGTACTACATAATTTGAATAACTAGTAATTTTATCATGACATTGAAATTGCAGGCCAGTTATGGTTTCTGACCACATTCAATAAATGTGTAAAAGCTAATGTTGACAAAATTCTGTCTCACACAGATCATGGTAACTCTTTACAATGATGTCCCATTTGGTTATGTTAGTTAATCCATTAACTAACATTAGCAATCAGCAATACATTTGTGGCAGTGCTATTTGATCTTAGTTAATAAAAAGACATCTGTAAATGTTTAGCTCAGGTCCATTAAATAATGTTAAAAGATACCACTTTTGATTTTAACTAATGCATTAGTAAATATTGAAATGAACACTAAATGCTTTAATAATTAAATAAATAAATAAAATTAAATAAAATAAAAATACTAAATTCAATACGTAAAATACATTTCTCAGAATATCTTTTTTTGTGTGTATGTTTCACAGAAGGACAAAACTGAGGGTGAGAAAATGAAGACAGGATTTTCTTTTTAACAATTTGAGAATCACTAAGAGTAGACCTATTATAATTTAACCATTAGTTAAAATGCAAGTTTTTAAATGGTTTGTAATGTCCAACTACTTTTTGGCAAGGCAAATGGCACAGCTATATAAAACTGAAACTTAATTGTTTTTATAATTGGCTGCACTGTTCCTGCATTTAAGCACTGTTCCTATTTCCATAGCAATAAATATGCATGTAGATGCAAAACTAATAAACACAAGCCTGAACCTTAACTAGCCTTCATTGCATAATGCTTGTAACTGGCTAGAAAGTGTTTCAATGGGCCAATGTCCGCACTTTGGGTGCTATCACACAGTGTGTGGGTGTAAGAGGAGTGTTAGTAGGTGAGGTTGTTTTTTGGAGTGATCAGCAGGACAAGCTGACTGCCACACAGTGGTTATCACAGCCACACGGAGAGGTACTCACACTCGCTGACACAAGTCATATTGTTTACATATCTGTACTGCTCTTCTCAAGTGTCATTTAGAGTCGGTACAGTTGCATAACGAAGGTCATGAGTCATTTGTGCTTTGCCGTTTACTAACTTCTGACATGTTAGCCTGTGGACACAACAGCATAAAGAATAATTCACCCAAAATAATTGGGCGCACTATTTCTTAAAAACATAAACACCACTGTAAACAGACATTAAATCTCAAGAACACTCTTCAGTTGTTTATAATCTTGATAATTACATGCCCTGAAGGAGAGCAGACGCTCCACAGACAGAAATAATGGATGAGCTGTGTGCTGAGGCTCACAATACTTCAATCATTTTCTCTCGGTATCAGTGTTTGCGTGCTGCGTTTCACTTAAGGCTTTACTATGCCAGATTTGTTCAAGATCAGGCCAAGACAGTGTCCACTCAAAGCTGCTGTTCTAAACCTGGCGGCACTCAAAAGCTAAAGTTAATTCGAACGAAAAGAGCTCTGAACCTTTCAGAGTGGCTTCTCATTAGCGTGACTAGGAATCTTTCCTCTTACTCTCACTATCCTTCCTCCTTTTGACATTTACTGCTACTCTTGAAATCACAGGAACCTGTACTCTCCGTCTCTCTCACTCCAGAATGACACTTCTTCACTTTATATCTCCTGTTCTACTGGAGATTTAATGCATGCCTCTCTAATCTAATAGTTGGCCACTTGAAAGGCTTGTGCAAGATTAACATAAAGAATCTCCCTCCCACCATCACTTGCTGCTCCTTATCAGGCCATGTGCTTAATATTGCCACCCAAAAGAGTCTCCACTATGTAATCTGCTATGGGGGCCTGTTCAAATACTGCATGTCTCCTAATCATATATTGCATGGCATTTCTTTTCCTGTCACTTATGCCTCATGACTTTAATTAAACTCCTATTAAATTAATTGAAAACCTGTTTTCAATAGCTAATACTAAATTTTTTACATTTATACATATACTTTTTTTAAATGATTATATTAATGATTTTTTTAGAATAAGTACACATTTTTTTAAAAATGTCAAACGATTTAAGCCTTGTGAACCTTAAGGCTCCCAGCTCATTTTAAATTCGACATAACAGAAAAATTACTCACAGTTCAGTGAGGGCATCAGTTATGATCTATTCACTGAGTGAGTCTGATTCAAACCATTAAATTATGAGGAAACTTGCATTAACAAGAATTAACTGATATTAGTCAACTGATCATGAATTGGACATCAAGGCTTGTGCAATGTTCATGTGTGCACAAGAAACACCGCCACGCAATCTAAAGCCATGGTCATGCTAGAATTTGAGTGCGTAAAATTTCTACAGACAATATGAAGTCACACACTGTGATGTCTTTTAAAAAAAAAAACATAGTTCCACATAAAATGCATCCAGAATGTAAACATATGCAATCTACTCCCCATTACTGCAATGCTGTAATCCTGCAGCCCTAAAGTTTGTGTACTTTTAATTCAGATAAAGTTCATGCTGTGACGTATCAGTCTTCTGTTGGTCATGCATCATCATGTGACACAAATGTAAAGGTTCATTAGACTTGAACTCTGAATGCAGCATAATTCACATGAGCTTGCGTTTTCTGTCTCCCACATTTGCATGCATATGAATGAGAGTCGATGGAACTAAAAGTGTAGTTTGACTGGCCCATAAATCACTAGCATACTTGCGTTAAAAACAATCAGAGTCACTTGATCAAGGCTAGCACTGCTGGTCATTGCGCAATAAATTATAGAAGCCCGTTTCTACCACGGAATAAAAAAAAAAGGTAACTGCAACTTTTTACCTCACGATTCAAACTTTTTCCCCTCACAAATCAGAATTTTTTTCTTGCAATTTCAAGTTTATATCTCTGAATTCTCACTACTTTTTTCAGAATTCTGAGTTTACATCTCGCAATTCTAATTTTTTGCAGAATTTTGAGTTTACATCTTGCAATAAATTTTTTCCCCGCAGAATTCAGAATTTAAATCTCACAATTCTATTTTTCCTTCGAAAATAAGCTTTCATAAAAACACACCACCACACTCGAACAATGCAAATGATGAAAGTACATTTGAATTTTTAATGCACATAAAAATTGCCCTCATTTTAATCGCAGTATGGAAGCTCTTATATGCAGTATAAAGTAAAGAAATGGACAGCGTCAATAATTTTTTCTCTGCTGAAGTTGTCATGGATGACAAGAACTTTCCCTTTGTCTGGACGAGGTGGGGAGCGAGCCACTAATCAGTAATGATAAGATTCTGGCAGGGTTTTGTGCTCAAGAATGCTCCTACCAGTCCTTGAAACTGAAGCACAGGATTTTATCTCAAACTAGCCCCCTCAGCCCGAGACAGCTGTTGCTATAGCAACCAGCTCTACCAGGACGGCAACAGCATGATACCGGGAGCTCGTACGGTGGAACCCCAGAGTGAAGCTGCAATGTCGACAGACAACGGCAAGCTCCGAATGAACTGTTTCGTGTTTTTCAATCACACAGATGGGCTAAACTAGGAGAGTTTCCTGACATATGCTGTAACTAATACAACAGCTCACACTGTAGCTATATTAGGCAGACACACAAAAGGCAGATTTGGACACTGCTACAGTATGTATCTCTGCATTCAGCCAAAGGCAGAGTATGCTACCTCTACTCTGTCACGCTCAACGCAGATGTGAGGGAATGTGGGCAGGTGGTGAAGAACAGCACAGCTAAACACTGAGGCTTCCTGAAACACAAACACTATGAGCCTCATTCATGAAACATGTGCAAGACATATTTATATGAAAATAATGGTTTTATGAACAATACACAGAAATGTGATTGCCTAGTTTTTCATGGATAAGATCTGCAGTGTAATTTAAGAACATGGTAAATGGTATGAACAAAATCTTATATCACCCTCATGGCATGCTACATGAAAAGGAAAAATAATATTCATTTTGAGATTTGTTAAAGATTACATTTAACCATTATTATTAAATTAATAGTGTTTTTTAAAGATTGACCACAAAAGTAATCTGAATGTAAAAATAGGCAATTAGCATGCACAAATAATTTTCCAATAAAAAATTAAATAATTAATAGTGTGATATTGTAATGTGGTGTTTTGTTTCACCTGTTCATTGTTTTCATGTCTTTTATTTTGGAGTTTAGTCATGGTCCCTGTTTGTGTCATTCTTCCCTTGCCCTCATGTATTCATGCAATTGGTTCCCCTGTTCATTGTGTAATGTTCTGTTTGGTTGTCTTAGTCATGTGTCTTGTTTCCCATTGGTTTGTTCTTGTCATGTGACCCTCTTGTTTCCTATAAGTAGCTTCATGTTCCCATTGTGCCCTCGTCGTGTATTGAAGTTGTAACCTGCTGTTGGTGAGTCTTGTCTGTTCAAGTCAAGTCAAGTCAAGTCAAATCTGTGTCTCAGATTATTGTTTGGATCACTCTGTAAATAAACTGCACTTGGGTTCTCACTACGCTCCGGCCTTCAGTGGATGATTCGTTACAGAATACACACACTAATGAACCCATCAGATTCTCCTAGTTTGCCCTCCTTCAAGGTAATCGCCATCCTTAGAGGATTATGTTCAGGGTACTTTGTGGACTCGATCACCAAGTGGAGTTTAATGACACGTTCCTAAAAGGACAGTTTCCCTCTATGGTTTAAGTAAGGACTGCCACATTAATTCACGCATACCCCCCACTGGTCCCTGGAACAATACATTGACTTTGCACGCCGTTTGGCTTGCTCTTCCATTTACCTGTGGGATGAGTTGATGAGGAATCCGCTATCCGCCAGTCATCTCCTCCTCTCCTACCACAACCAAAATGTTTTCACCTTACATCTGGGATTTATCAAGTCACGGCAGTCTACGGAACTGCTCATCGTCACGTCTGCCACGGCCACAGAGCCGGCTCGCGTCCGTATGCCACTCCACAGCCTGCTCACATCACGCCTGCCAAGCCACAGCCTTCTCACGTCATGTCTGCTATGCCAAAGCCTGCTCAAGTCATGCCTGCTCCTCCAGGACCTGCTCACACCATGCCAGTTAAGTCAAAGTTTACTCATGTCATGTCTGCAACGTCAAAGCCTGATCACATCATGTCTGCCAAGCCAGAGTCTGATAACAACATGTCTGCTACCCCAGGGCCTGCTCACGTCACATCTGCCAAGCCAGAGCTTGCTCACATCATGCCGGCCACGCCTGAGTCCCCGGCCAAGATAGCCGCCACGCCTGATTCCCCGGCCAAGATGGCCGCCACGGCTGAGCCTCTCCACGTCACACTATCTCCAAGATTTCCCCTAAGGAATTTTTTTTGTTGGGGGTGGCTATAGTATGCAAGCTTGTTGTCATGCTTTTTTTTCCCTTGCCCTCATGTTTTCATGCCATTGGTTCCCCTGTTCATCGTGTCATGTTCTGATTGGTTGTCTTAAGTCATGTGTCTTGTTCCCCATTGGTTTATTCATGTCATGTGACCCTCCTTGTTTCCTATAAGTAACTTCATGTTCCCATTGTGCCCTCGTCGTGTATTGAAGTTGTAACCCACTGTCGGTGAGTCTAGTCTGTTCATGCCTAGTCAAGTCTGTGTCTCGGATTATTGTTTGGATCACTCTGTAAATAAACTGCACTTGGGTTCTCACTATGCTCGCCTTCAGTGGATGATTCGTTACGGATATGTTATTACTATGTTATTTATTGCTGTGATGGCAAAGCTTAATTTTCAGCATCATTACTCCAGTCTTCAGTGTCACTTGATCCTTCAGAAATCATTCTATATCTGAGTTGCACTCAGAATATTACATATTATTATATTGAAAACAGTTATGATGTATTTTTTATGTTTCATGATAAGTATAAGTTCAAGAACATAAGTTCTAAAGAACAGCATTTATTAAAAGAAGACATTTTTCTACCAATATAATACGTTTGATCAATTTAATGTGTCCTTGCTGGATAAAAGTAATTTTTTTTCTTTTTTTTTCAATCATACTAACCCTAAACTTTTGACTGGTAGTGTATATTCAATAAACAACTTCAGAATATGTAACACTTGAGTTTAAAAACACTCAAAACTGTAAAACTAATATAAAACCTGGTACTAAATCTAAATTCTGATCCACGGAGCATAAACTGAATTCTATATTAATACAGTTATAGTACAAATACATCTGCCACAGTATAACAAAATCTCACATGGTATATTCTGTCATAGCACCCAGCTAGCTCAACCGCTGCGCAAAAACAAATGAAAACGCTGACCCGTGGTGATTTAATGGATGATATCTGTCCATTAACACACACAGATACACATGAACACATTTAAAAAGCTTATGATGGTGTTAAGTAGAGTTTAACACTAAATTATTGCAGGCTGTGTAACTGGAGAGGGTTATTCAATCCTGAGGCAAAAGTGTCTTCTCAGAATGAGTGTGTGTTTGTGTGAACAGTGAGTCAATGTTTTACTCCTCACCACTGCCTCCAGCAGCCATTTTCAAACTACACATACAATACATTCCTTCTCAGCTTAGACCATGAAGGTCTAAACATCTTTTTGTCTGAGAGACTTTCACCTCTGCTAGTTTTAGTAGAGTTTAACCTTACAACAACCCCCGTACTAATCTCAGAATTAGCTCACCTCTCAACTCAACACTTGACCCCTACTAACCTTTTGCGCTCTGGCCAAGAACAAACGACCGGTCAATCCACACGTGTCAGGGCTGGATGCTAAAGAGAGCTTGTTTTAGACACAGACGTGGACCGATTGCTGTCTTTTGCCCACAGGTAATACATTCAGGGTGAAATATTAATTTCTCATAATCATTTTGTATTGGATTGATATTATATTTGTATTGTGATGAGCATCTGGCTCCCCTCCAGTCAACATCACGCCAGCCCTCACATTGCTGGCCCATGTCCAGACTCACAAACAGTGTCTGTGGCCAAGAGGAGGAGCGAGAAAACGGAACAGTGTTGGCAGCACCTGATATATATATCGTCTCTCTTGACCGCTGCCATAAATTCAGTTGACATATTTGTCTTCACTGTTACTTTTTATCAATGTAATGCATCCTAGCTGAATAAAAGCTTTAATTTCTTTAAAAAATACCTCAAACATTTGAAAGAGTGCATGTCTTAGAAGGTGTTTCTTGCTATTCATGAAAAATAGATGCAACTTCAAGGTAGAACATGATTACACATACTGATTGTATCATAGACTATATACACTATGTCAAAAACCAACTCTGTAAAAATAATTCTTAATAAAAGTGAAATAAATACAGCAGAACACTGCACCAGTGCTCTCTAGTGCAATATTATCAGTATAATTCATCATATTTTGGCTGTGGAAACCTTTCGCTGATGAAGATCGATATATAGCCTAACATAAAATCTCATAGTTTTAGTCAGCAATATGTCATTTACTGGGGCTTTGGGATATTGTAGCGGGAATCAATCCCAGTAGATTGAATTTACATATTTTACCTGAAATAAACTCAGCAAAATGGAGTCTACTGTAGACTTATACATTTACTGTATATGTGATTCAATATCACTGAATTCGTAGATAGTGACATAGTCTTTTTATTGCTGATTTTATTCAAAAAGCATGCTAAAATCTGACCCCATAAGACCATTTGCTGTCTGTCTGATTTAACTTGAGATAACTATTGGGTCTCAGGGTAAAGTATTATTATTATTAAAGCATTAAGTTAAATATCCTCTTTGGCATGCACACAAATACATAAAGCTTACTCACCAACCGAGCAAAGGACACATACCACTGTGATAAGCAAATGTGATAAGCATATCTGTACCACAGCCTATGAGGCGTCTGAGATCAGTGACTGATGTAACGTTCCCTCAGGTGTAATAGTCAAGGGATAATGACATGGACACACATATGTCCACTTATTAGTCTCTGTATCTGACTTCTTGATATCTGCTTTGAATGTGGCTGACAGATTTCTATAATTCCCTTTAAAGAGTGCACAGTCATTCTGATCCTTCCCTGACATTAAAGGGCCAATAAAATACATATCAAGCCAGCTAAGAAAGTAATGTTGGGCCACACTAACACAAAAGGAAACAACTGGCGTTTTGGTCAGATGTTAGCTGTGCTATATTTTCTGTATTAATAGCATGATGAGGCTAAAATTTTAATCAGAGGGCTTTTACACGGAATATGTCTGCTGCATAACAAAGAAAATAAAGAAATTTCTTGGTGACTAAATTATATTTTTGTATGAGGAGGTAGATCACATTTACATCCATTTGGTAATTTATTGACATGTAATGACACTCAAACCCCAAACTGTAGCTATAAACGGCTTAATCCTCTGAAATATTTACTCAATAAAAAGTGTTTGTTTGTCACTGCAGTTAACATACATCAAGCCCAAGTATATATTTTTTCAATCAATGAAAAATCAATTCTAGAATTTTATATTGCTTCTTAAAAGCCTGTTTTGTCAACGTTTAGGTTGATAAATAGGCTTAAAGAGTATTTCCAACATATTTCTGCTGAAATTAGTGTGCAATGTGGGCAAAAAATAGGCTCAATAACACTGAAACTCTATGTAGCAGACAAACAGTTTATGCATACAATGTGAATACTAGGCCTATAACCCTTTCATATGGGTAGTGAAATAAATATGTGCAGTTAAAACAGTCCTTAGAGACAATGTCTTTGGCAAATTATTATTATTATAAAATATCCTGTCCTAAAATATAGGGCTACAAAACTGGTATTCTTCTGATACAGAACAATACATTTTTAGATCAGCAGTCTCATTTACAATCTTGTGAAGCTCTCTGTGACCATTTATGGAAAGGTTATCAGAGTTATGTGCCTTTGACGTGAGTCCAACGTGAGCATTCCCATTTAACCACTGATAGTACAGAGAGTATTCAAGCAAACGTTAAGTGGAGTTTGGATGTGTGTGTGTGAATGTGATTTCATTGCTAAGCTAAGCTCAGACACTACCCAGCTGCATGCATGGAGAAAATTGACAATCTGTAAATCTGGCACAGTGGGAATGAATTGCACTAATATATGGTTTATATTTATTATTATAGATTTTTAAACAATATATTTTAAATAATATGAATTTATCATTTAAAATATTGTAGAAATGTCTATTATGCTTTTGTTTGTGTATTAGCATGTGGCAGCTAGCCTGTATGTTAATGCACTGAATAAATGTTTAAAGAAATTCCATGCATTAAGTATTAATGAACATATTATGTGCCATATACATAAAGCACTGACATACACGTGTTTGTGTGTAAATACAGGTGTGTGAGGTGGGTTTGCAGTGTGTGTTGTGCGGTGATTCACACGGGGTACGGCCTCAGCAACAGACCAGTCATCGCCCAGTTGCCATGGCTACAGCGATAGGCTAAATGCATTATTGAGTTCATTCTGTCTTAGTCTCGCTCTCTTCTCATGTCTCTTTCCCTCGCTCCCCCTCCCTCATCCTGCGCAGACCACTATTAGCTTTTACTAAAGCATGATCTACTTTTCAAAACACACGCACATCGCTGCTACAAAACATCCTTCACCTCCGTCTCTGAGTCGTGACAAGGGCTTTCTTCGGGAAACAACCCTTTTTCCGGAGAAATCCCAAACAGGAACGCACTGTGCACTGCCTGCATTCAGTTAATAATTCAATAGCCTGCTAAATTCCTACATAGTGTTACACAACATCTCTTCTAGAAACTGTGCCATCAGAAGCTCCTTTTGTTGAATAACAGTCAGTTTTTTGTCCTATTTGGGGTGTTTTTCACTGTATTGTTTTAACCAGGCGGTGTGGTCCTGAGGCCTGAGTAAACATGATAATGAAGCGTTTAAGATTCACCAGATGTTCCTGCTATAATGCGGCTTCCCTCATCAAATAACATGAAACTTTTGAAGTTACTGCCACTTAATATTTGCAAAGAACTCCCAGCATAAAAGTCCTGCACAGACAGTTATGCACATTCACACACAACCAATAGACATAGCAATCACTGTATTATTTAGACTAGAATGTGTAAAATATGTACCAGACCACACAAACGGTGATATATAAACAGAAAAGTCTATAAAATGGTCTTCTGGATAATAATAAACACACAGTATGTTTGTACAGCACAATGTGCAGCCCACATGTTGAGCAGTGATTTAGTGGTAAAGTAATCGTCTTTAAGACCAACCCAAGACAAACACACACATTAGCATTACATTAACTGCAAGCTTCAGAACCACAAACAAATACAAATACACAAGCTTTCTCATCTTCACACCACTATGTGGTCGACCAACATGAGCTTTTTAACGCCTGATGCCAACACAGGTATCTAAAGAGATACCTTTATCCAGAGATACCAAGGTGGCTCATATCCGACGTTATGCCGATATAATTAACAAAACTGAATAATAGCAAACAACGCATTATGCCTATTTTACACAATATATAGCCTACTAGAAATTACCTAAAACATTTGAAAACAGAAAATGCACACAATCTATTGTGTTTTACACTTAAATTACACAACATATACTCAAAATTAATTGTAAAAAAATAATGTTTTACACTTAATTTACACATTATAAAAAGATGCACTATCTATTGTTTTATTATTAGTTCATACAAAATATATTCAAAATTATTTAAAAACATGAAAACATTAAACATGCACTATCCACTGAATTTTCATTTTGTTTTACACACTATATTATATATATGATATATAATATATATATATATATATCTTATATATATACTTACCAACTAATTAAAACATGACACAGTAAATTCAGATTAATTCACTTAATTTAAGATTATTAAAAAAGTAACAAAATTACACTATCCATGGACAACATTGTCGGCAATTTCCAAACCTAATATATTAGTGGAATAGTACTTCGTTGAGACTCAATCTGCCCTATGATTAATCTCAATAGCTTAATATCGGCCCTATATATCAGTGTTTCACTAGTACCACTATGTCCATTCCGCCGTATTCATTCATTTCACCCACCGTAAATCCTTCCTAACAAGCAACAAAACTGTCCTCCCTACATCCAGCACGCACACAAATCCTCCCTCTGCATGAGCTCTCTCTTCTGGTCCCCACCCAGTGCTCTGAAATGCCATGCTACCTTTCTCCTTCACCATGACCATTGGCTCCTCAGTGTCTGCTGGGGCTCTGATGAGGAGGATCAGAGGGAGAGAGCTGCTTCTTCCTGCCTGCTTTCTTCCTTGGGTTCTCCTGCTTTATTCCCCCACTGAGTCCAAACGTGAGGAGACGACGGAAGAGAGAGCGAATGAGAGCAAGGCACCGGCAAGACGACAGCAGAGGAACGGATTGAAAGAGCTTGCACTCTCAAACTAAGCAGCCGCTCAGCAACTGCTGGCTTGGTCTTCGTTTCTCGAGCAGCCCCCCCTCTCCTCATACACACGCATACCGTGTGTGTGTGCTTGTGGACTCTGCCCTGGCTCTTCTGAAATAACCAGGTTGCAGCTGCCGTGTGTGACAAATGCAGATTCCACAGCCATAATCCATCCCAGTTCGAGACACCACCTTAAATTCTTCAAACAGAGATAGAGGCGTGGGACGACGGGCACATGTGACTCGGTTTAATATACTGCATATTTCTATCCCTTCTTGTTCTCTCTCTCTCTCACACACATACATACTGTCTCCCTCCCATTGTTCATCACATGCTCTGATTAGCTGTGTTTACTTCAGGTAAGTGCTGACTGCTGCTTTTACAACTCAAACCTGTTTGTTGCGGAAGAATTAGCTGGAAAACAACTCGCTGTCATTGACCCACGTATGTATGAGATAAAACAGGAAAACTGCAACGTGAAAGTGAAAATCAAATAGAGTTGTTGGCCTTTGAGGGATCAGCTAGTCTCTCTCCTGACTATCCAAGCATCATGGCTATAGATTATAGGATTACTAGGCCGACAATTGAATTGGGGAGTTTATTGAGAGTCGTTATTATTAATATTCACACTGGTGCAGTGGCGTCACAAGGTGCAACGTGTGCTGAGAGAATGGGGCTGCTCTGACGAATTACCCAGAAGTATTGGTACTTGCAGAAAAGAGGGTAATTGTATACACTTATTTAGTTCCTATTTTGTATGAGACTGCACTACCGTTCAAATGTTTGGTGTCAGTAAGATTTATTTATGTTTTTGAAAATCTCATATGCTCGCCATTGCTGCATTTATTTGATCAAAATTCACAGTAAAAAAGTAATACTGTGAAATATTACAAATGGAAGATGACATCGTTGCAAAGATTACTTTTACATGGTGTTTGCCTGATAATGTGTCTTAGCATGTGGTACACAACCATCTACAATGATAAAATACCCATTCACTGTCCTACACATCATTGTTTTTATCCCCGCCAAAAAACTTAAAGTGGTCATATGATTTGATTTCAAGTTTTCCTTTCTCTTTGAGTGTTACAAGCTCTTGGTGCAAAAAAAAGATCTGTAAAGTTGCAAAGAATAAAGTATCAAATCCAAAGAGATATTCTTTATAAAATTTAAGACTCCCACGCCTACCTAAAACGGCTCGTTCTAATGCCCCCACATATCTAGGTCACTATATGGGAATATTTGCATAATGTGGCCTAAATGTGCACGCAAAGAAAGAAGGCGTGGTTTTCAGTAACCGCAGTTAGTGTTGAAGCAGCCGTGTCAGGGAGACGCTGTGTGTTTCTGGGCGAAAGCTAAAGCACTTTATTTGGTCTTCCGAAATTAGATACATTTAGGAATCTTTAAGATTACTTACAACAGAACACAAATGCATTTTATGGACGACCGTTTCGTGAAACTAGGAGATGAGGTAATTCTGACTTTGCTATGACAGTCTGACGCTTCTGAATCAGCTACTGTAAGTAAGTTTTCTTAATAGTTTAAGTATTTGCTAATGACTGTTCAAATACGGAGTTTTGCGCATCGTGTGTGTGGTGTAGTTGGTTATTGATCACTTTATCTTTCTGTCTGTTTTTTCTGTAGGTTTGCAGTGTGATTGCTGTGAGCTTGACTGCTGTGAGAACACTTTTGCTCTTGTGCCACTTCTGTCTTCACTTTCTAGGTAATCTGTGGCCATCTATAGTTGGTTTTCTTTTCGTTGTTTCTTATTTTTCTTTTAATTTTTTTTCTCATGTGGGTATTTGCATCAAGTATTGGTGATGTGATGTTTTAATATTTTTGACCTGTCTGAATAAAAATGTGCCTGTTGATCAAAGTCACCTCATGGCCCTTTTTGCCTGGTTACTATTGACCTCTTTAGGTCATCTCACCACACTACACTCTCAGAAAGCCTTTTTCAAAAGGTACTAATAAGGTGCACCATTTAGTTACTAATATGTACACTTTAGGTAATAATATGCACACTTTAAGGCGCTAATATGCACATTTTAAGGGTAAATAAGATACAAAATTGGCATTTTATTTTGAGAGTACTGTAACATTTATAAGCCCTAATTTTATACCTTTTATGTGGATGCTTTTTAGAGCTAATATATGCTGCAATAATGGTGCGATTTTCTGCATGGCTACCGGAGACACTGTCAGTGTTGTCTGTTAATGGAGAGTAAGGCCATTAATGCGGCAAGATGCGGAGGTTAAATACACTCATCTATTCACCTGCCGTCACCAGTTCTGTTCCGCTTTGACGAGCAGCGGTGCAAATAATTAGCCGGAGCACGGCACAGAGCTTGCGCTAAATTAATTCTCTAAACAAACAAAAGCAAAGCAGACACCTCCCACCCACAGGGAGAAATGAATACTAATCTTTAGTGTCTGTTTGTCAGAGAGAGTGCATGTGAGTGTGTGTGCTTAACCTGTAGGGGTGTGTGTGTGTGTGTGTGTGTGAGGAGAGAGAGAGAGAGAGAGCTGTGATGTTAAGTCTTTTTACAATGATCCACATTTAGCCCAGACATACAACACACACACACATGTACACTCTATGCACTGTTCCTCTCATTAGCCACCTTTGACACAGCAGGAAACAAAACACAATGATTATTATCAGAAGACAGATTAACTTTAGCTAAATCCTTGCATTTGAAAGTAGCACACACACACACACACACACACACACACACACACACACAGTAAGTCAAGATCTGTTTTGTGTCTGTGGATCGAGTAGGGACATTTTGAGCTCTTTGTAATTTTAAATATTTTTTAAATTGGCTCTTCTGTACCCTAAAGCAGTGCTTCTTAATTCTGTCTTGGAAATATCTTATTGTGTGAATACAAGAAAGAACATATGCAGGTTTAGAGCAACATGTGAATGAAGTAAATGATAATCCATTTTAAGCACTTTAATTCATTCTGAATTTGACTTTCTTTCCTTGCGTAGAACATTAAAGGTGAATTTTTGAACATCCAAACCACTCTTTTCAATATAATAAAAGTGAATCAAGGATTAAGCTTCAAAAGGACACAAATTCATCTTAAAAGTGTTCCATACAGATATTCCTTCGATATTTTAACTCATCTAAGGTCATACTAAAGCTCTGCATGTTGAACAGACTAAAATGAAAAAAAGAATTTTAACGCCCAAAAAAATACTTAAATACAAACAATATATAACACTAATTATATTAATGTATATTAAACATTATGACCGGATCACTGAGTGAGTGAGTTCAGGAATCAGATCTGTCTGATTCATAAAGGAACCATTCAGGGGTGCATTTTCCAAAAGCATCATTAGCTAACAATGGACCTTGCAACATAGTTGCTTTTGGTAAATGCACCCCAGAATGGTTTTGTGAACTGGATCAAATAATTGATTGAAAAGGAAAGAATGATTTATTCACGAACTGGACATAATTGTACATCTCTAATGATCTTCTGTTAATGCAAAAGTCCATAATTTCAATGAATAGTACATTAATTTCAGTCTGTTCCTCTATGGAAGCCATGGCGGCATTCAGAAGACTTGGAATATAGCATTCCTATTATTTTTCCATATTTAATTAAATGGGATAATAAGAGGGTGAGTAAACATTTTTTGGTGAGCATAAGAACATACGGCGCAGTATATATTTCCAAAATGCCAAAGAATTGTTTAATTTAGCAGATGACAAGGGAGAAGAGAGGCTGCTTAAAGCAGAAGTCATATCTACAAGCAACCTGGGTCTGGTGTCACTCTCACACAGAGGAAATGCAAGGGTGTCAACTTATTACCAGGTGCTAGACGGAGACCATGAGAGAATGTGCCTGCATGACAGAGAGGCAGGGGAACGGATCAAAAAAGAAAAAAAAATCACGTTTATTTCGTTGAATGTTTCCTGAAATTTCAAGTTAAATCATTTATAATTCATATTGTGGCAATCTGTGTTCATATATTTTTCAAACTCCCAGTGCTTTCCAGGATGTCCATCATATTTTGGCTGAGCGTTAGATATTTCTTGAGGAGTTTTAACTTATTGAGTCTCTTTACCACATCATTAATACAAATAGCCCTACAATGTTGCTATGAGCAACAGTCTATTCTGCTGCTTCTTTGTCTTGGCATGTGCATTTTTGTACATTTTTGAGATTGTGGTCAACTATTTAGTCTTTTAATGTTCTCTGTTGAGTTAAATGCTATCAAGCACCAAACAATCTAGCATACAATCATATTATTATGGTGTTACATTTAGTCCCATCTTGGTATGCAAAAAATATATTTGTTTTGTATGTGTATATATTCTGATTTGGTCTGCTTTTAGTTTCTTGGATGCTGATCATGACCTGGTTGAGCAAAATGCTGTCAGGAGTGTGAAGAGAATGAGGCAGCAAGGGCAGCTTAATTTCTGACACAATGACATTTGCCAACATTTGGTTTCCAAGAAAGGTGTTGGCAAGCAGGAGACTAAATTGAGAAATCAGAGATAATAGCATGAAGTCTGAATCACACGTCTCCTCTGCAGTACCAGATGTTCAAAATCTTCATATGTGGTTTGTATGTCACAAATGTTGGAGGCTTAAAATTGTGTGGAAATTAATATCGTTTCTTTTTTTAAATGCAAATTCTTTGGGCTAAAAAGTGCTGTTACAATGGGTCCATTTTTCAAGATAGCAGTGTAATACTAATTAATTTATTAAAAATATATATAAATAATACACATTACTGTACCTATATGCATCAAACTTTAATAATATATATATATATATATATTTATAGATATCTAATATATGATATTATTATATATATATATAAGATTTATATATATAATATTATTGGCTACAAATAAGGCTAGCAAGGGTTGGCCATTTTATATTATATTAAAATATAATTTTTCATGCACCAGTTATTTCCATCACAGAATGTTTTTAAACACAATGCATTGTTTAAGATGTAACGGAAATTACACTGTAATGGATTTAACGTTCATGGCTTTCATAAAAATGAGAAAAATTATCTTGTGATTCATGTTTGTCCACTTCTGGACATTTTTTTTAATATTCAAATTAATTGGTCACACTTTATTTTAAGGTCCAATTCTCGCTATTAACAAACCATTAACTACATCTTTTCCCTCAATAAACTCCTAATTTGCTGCTTATTAATAGTTTGTAAGGTAGTTGTTAAGTTTAGGTACTGGTCATATGTGCTTTATAAGTGCTAAGAAACAGCCAATATGTTAATAATAGGCATGCTAATAAGCAACAAGTTAATAGTGAGAATTGGTCCCTAAACTAAAGTGTTATCAATTAAACCAGTGAGAATTTGAAAATTTATTTTATTTTCTAAATGTCTACAGGGCCAAAAGTGCCAATAGTTTATGAAACACACATATTATATTTCTTATTCTTATTCTTACTGCAAACAACAGACATTTTACAATAATGGTGACTATTTTCTCCATTGTTGTCTTTCATGTTACAACTCAGGATAGTGTCTAGTTGAACTTCCTAACTGCAGGGATCTTTCAAAGTCATATCATATCCAGCTGATTCTGTATTACAGTTGAAAAATCTTTAATATTACTGATAAATGGTTCCAAATGATGTTTATACTGTTACTAAAATATGCAATTAATCAATTTTATACAGTCAAAGTGTTATTTCATTCTACAATTGTTTTCTACTATTTCTGGTTTTGTACATTAAGATAGCATAACAATTTATGCACTCTAAAAAAAGACGGTTCTTTAAAGGTTCTTTACATGTAGTAATGATTTTATTTAGAACCATAGCATTCTGAAGAACCCTTTCATGCTGAAATGTTTTTTTTTGTGTTAGAGTTTAGGGTTCTTTATTCCTGCCCTTTTGTTTTTCAAATCTGTAACTGACAAAGCTCCTCATTACTGATTTTCTGGAGTTCAGTGATCCAACTACACATACTGTCAACACACTCTCAACAGGTAAATTATTTCATTTTTAAAATTTAAATACAAATGTAACTTTCAAAATGTAACTGGCTTCATATTGTAAGATTTTTTAAAATATTACTTGGGTTTATGTATAAACATACCCAGTCACAAAAAATATCTAAACTATCCCATGACTTTATATCACTTTTTTCTTTTAAGATTGTGAAGGGCTCACAAACTGTCCGTTTTTGCTTTTGGCCTTCATAAACATAATTGTTTTTACACAAACACATGGACACACTGTAACTCTAAACTTAATTGTGTATTTCAGATGTATCACATCCCACAACCTCATCATCTGCAGAGAAAAAGCTCTACTTAATCACACCAAAATGATGGACTCAAAGGCATCATATTGTGATTGTTTCACTGAAACTTGGGCTTCATCTTATCTATTTTTTGTTCTTATTTTGTTTTACTTATTTATATATTTATTCATGTTCAATGTCAATTGTCATTCATTAATGTATTCAGCTAATAACTGTTGTTAAGAGCACTGATAATTTTGCATGTCAATAAAAACATAATTCACACAACATGCTGCTGTTGATGTTATTGTTGTTGTTGTTTTAATGTAAAACCCTAACCGAGGCTACACTCTAAGATGCCTCATTACTGATTTTCTGGAGCTCAGCCATCAAACTACACAGACTGTCAGCACACTCTCAACAGGTAAATCATTTCTTTCTTAAAATGTCTATAAATTATAACTTTCAAATGCTAATAATTGGTTTCCTGTGTCTTTTCTCTTTTTAGTTTAAGAGAACATGTAAGTGTGATCAGCTCTATTCAGTTAAGGATACTCTCCTCTTCTTTACTAAGTAAGTAACAAAGGGTGTATTCACACCAGGAAAGTCCGCTCGTTCACGTTGTTGGTCCTTAACCAAATACATGTTGATTTTGTTTTGTTTGGCACGTTCGTTTTCACACAGCCTTTTTTGCAAGTGAACCAGAAACTGTAAATAAAAAAACCACGTGTGCTTAAGGTCATCCATTCATTGGTTCATCCATTCAAACGTACCAGAGTTCGTTTGGAAGCGGACTGAGACCACCTCTTCAGCTGGGTCTCGGTACGGTTGTTTGGTGCGCACCCGAGTGCGATTGCTGTATTCACACCTGCCCAAAAGATCTGCACCAAAGGGTGAAACGAACTTGAGTTCGATTCAATCGAACCAAACAAGACAGGTGTGAATACACCCAAATATCTTGGATTTTGGTCCATTTTGTTAGATATTTTTATTACTAGGGTTTATGCATAAACATACCCAGCTATCCCTTGATTTTATATTACATTTTCCTTTCAACATTGTGAAGTGATCACATACTACTTTTGGCCTTCATAAACAATTGTTTTCACATAAACAAATGAAAGGAGACAAACTGTATATCTAAACTCAATTGTGCATTTCAGATGCTGTCACATCCTACAACCTTATCATCTGAAGAAAGAAACTGCCATTCAATCACACCAAAAATATAGATAATGATTAACTTAAAGGCATCATAGAAGGTCTTCAATACACTATTTTATGTTCTATTTTGTTTTATTTCTTTAAGCATTTATTTATGTTCAATGTCAATTGTCATTTATTAATGTATTTTGCTAATAACGGTTGTTAAAATCACTGTCATTTTTTGCTACAATTTCACGTCATTAAAAAAATGTGTCACGTTGTTGTTATTGTTGTTGATTTGATGTAAAACCCTAATAGACACTTCAAGATATTATAAAACCTGGCAGATAGAGGGGTAAAAACTATATTAATAAATAATATATACAAATAATCCTAATATTAATGATATTAACATACTAATATTCATGAAAAACTATAATTACAAATTTTATTTATAACACCAATAAGGTCGTATATAGCATTTTCAAAGCGTGGTTCTATATGGAACCCTATAAAAAAGGTTCTATTTAGCACTAAAAAGGGTTCTGCTATTGTTACAAGCCGAAGAACCCTTTTTTGGTACTGTTTAGAACCATTTTTCTTAAGAGTGTGGGTGAATCCCAGTGTACTTGAGATTCTGGAGGATGGCTCAGTCGGTTCATGATGAGGCACTTTACCATTCTGCCTATATTTTTACCATAACATATCATCTGAAAGCGAAAGAAATGAAGTATGATTAATAGGTTTGTGTGAGGGAATCTACCTCTATTTACAGTATACTTCAATAGCTTCTTTGATTTAAATAATTAATTTTGTAGTTACTCTGCAGCATTTTGCACGTACAAACATATTTACCTTCACAACTAAAAATGGAAGAGAAATTAGATTTAACTCATACATTGTAATGTGTGTCTGTCAGCAGCACTTCTTGTATTTTCCTTTGGGGATGTCAGACAGTTGAAGAGGATTACAAAATTGGTACAAGGTAAAACATAAAGGCATCCCTTTTCATCTTGGGTGAGATAGACCTGCAGAGTTCTTCAGTATTATTTTCCCAAATCATTTTTATACCACTATATTTACACTGCATTCTGTACTCCTTTTTAGGGAAGTGCTGCAGCGCCTAAGCATCTCAAGAAGTGGAGGGGGAGATCTTCTCTGGGGATTTAGACTATTTCAAAATATCAGTTTGTTCCAGCACCTTTTGTGTTCCTGCCATTTCATTACACATTCCACTTGTGTTCTAAGCCTAAATGGGAAGCAAAAACACAAACCTAAACCCCATTATTATTAAATTATTCCACCCAAAATGATTATATTCCATCACCCCCTCTTTGTCTTTTCTTCCCCGGAGATGAAAACACTCACAGTACAAAAAGTTTGTTTTGCAGTTTTAATGGCTAATGCACAAATTCAATCAGAAGTAAAATGATGTCATAAATCGATTGCCCCGACTCTCTATATATTTAGCAGATTACACAGAAGAACAGATTGAATCAGCCTATTGCATGCTTTTAATAAGCATAACATCCATATGAATCTAAATTTGAACATCAGAAAAGAAAAAAGCTTGCAGTGAGACTGGGGAGTATGAAGTCGGGCAAGACAGATTATCTGAAATGAAATGAAAAGAGGGAGGGAGAATGAAAAGGGAGCGAGTGAGGGCTAACCGGGTGAGTGTTGCAGGGCACGGTCCTGCACAGAAGTATGAAATATAGATTTCTAATCATTTTGAAGGCTGCGGTAAAATGAGTGAGTGGAAAATACCTAATTTGGAAAATAAGTTTGCATTAAAGGAGAAGTTCTGGAGTGACAGGCGAGCCCTCCTCTCAGTGCAATGGGAGTTTTAAAAACATTTTCAAGCATGAAATATTTAAACCTGAGTAAATTTACCTTGTCATAGATTTTCCAGAGTGTTCTTTCCTCTGAGCTTGAGGTTTGGGCTTCCTGGCAGTTGGAATCGTAAATTGTAAAAAGCTGTGCATTCCACCATCTTCATATGTCTAGTCTTTCCTCTATTGACAAGCTGCCAAACATGGCCGCCAAGACTGATGCAGTGTCACCTTGTAAGCAAATCACCTGCACCACAGATGTCACTCCTGTTAAATGGGGTTATTTTTTGTGTGTATGTGCGTTCTGAAGGATGTCATATGGCAATTTTTTATGTTCTCAAATCAAACTTGCTTTCTCTCTGCTGTGAAAATCTGTGGTGTATTTGTGGCTGAAGGAGGCTTGTTAAAACAGTGTGGGCTCCTCTTGCGTTCATTTAATATTGCTCTGTTTGGAACACTCTCTCCCTCTTCGCTGTAAACGTGGGCAAAAGACAGGTTGTCAAAACATGTCGGATTCACGTCATTTGAGTTGGAATTTGCCTGCTGATGCGTTGCCCAATTTAACTGTCAGCATTAGGTCACACCCTAAAGGTCGAAACAACACATATAGTATAGCTGTCAGAAAATATCAGATTTAGAACTAGATTCTACATTGGAGAGGTTCAGTTTTATAAGATGATGGTATGTGCTTAAGATCTCACATAATTAAATAATTAATACATTATGGTAGGTGTAATGTGCTATTCTATGCACTATTTGACTGGAATCAGCCATGTTGGAGAAAAATTAGGAGTAGGAGAAAGTATATCTGTTATCGGTATTACACAGTATATCTGTTATCGGTATTAAATATTTGATGTTTTATTTGATGATTTGGTTTTTAGTGTTTTATTTTGTGGTTTATTTTATAAGTTTTAAAATTGGCTACATATTGGTTATATTCATCTAAAAATATACAAACATAAAAATAAAATGTGTAATAAAAGTATAATTACATAAACATTTATTTAATATTTGATGATTATCGGCTTGTTGTACAGAATTTTAATATCAATATCAAATTTTAATATCAATATAATTTAATATAATTTTGAATATATACATACATACATGCACACACACATTCAATGAGCCTGGGTTAGACATATAGCTTACATATATATTTTAAAAAGCATTGATGCTACAAACAACCTTTTCTATTATTGTACACTCAGTTTGAATAACAGTTCACGTGTTAGTCCTAAAGTGCTTGAGATTTTGGAGGACAGTTGATAATCCACTTTACCATTCTGCTTATATTTTATATACCATAACACATCATCTGAAAGCAGAGCAAATAAAGTGCTTTATGACAAACAGGTTTGTGTGAGGGAAGGTGTGTCTATCTGTATGAGAGAAGGCTGCAAATTCACAGATACTACATGAGAGAGGCATGGTGGAAGGAGAATCGTGTTTAGATAGGAGAGTCAAGACACAGTCGACACAGATATCTTAACCTTTAAGGTGCTGAAGTAAACTTCATCTAAGACCTCCTCTGTACACACACACACTTTGTCTTACAGCTTAGCTGCCTTGTACATGGTAATCAGGGAAAGAACGAAGGGGGAAAACTGTGATATAGTGTGTAATGGGTAGTCTGACATCCTAAATGAAAATGAATGATGCATCTTTGACTTGTGTTTGGTGTGTATATAAGACAGAGGCTCACATTATTAGATAGCAAAACGAAGAGATGTGGGTTCAAATCCAGATCTAACATATATGTTTTATTTATAAAACAAAGCAAATTTGAGCAGCTTTGACATTTTATTACACTGAAAAATCTTTTTTACAGGAAAAAATACTGGAAAAAACGTTTTTTTTTACTTGAAAAATTGATGAGGAACTATGTATGTCATTTTCAAGAACTTTCATTTAAAATCCAACTGGCTCCCAAACGACCTATAAGAAAAACATAACAACAACATAGGTTAATAATAATAATAATAATAATAGGATAATAATAATTTTGGGGGTCACATCCTTTTTCCCTGAATTAGACATTATTGCACTCATATAATGTGATGATTATTAATATTATTACTTTATTTATGCTGACTAGTCATAAAAAATTAATGCACATGGGGCAAGATGTAATAAAAAAAACATCGGTCAGTAACGTTACAAAAATTAGGAAAATGAAGGTGAGGTATCAGACTCGTTAAATATAATTATAATAATTAAAGGAAATTAAAATGATAAAACCTGTTAAATTGTTACCAATTTTAAAAAATGACGATAATATTAAGTTACAAGTTTTATTTAGTTTTTCTTCAAGGACATCCACTCTAAGTTGTGAAACTATTTAAAATTAAATTTGTCTGTATTTAAAATCCCTATGTTCACCTAAAATTATGATTTCCATCTTTAAAATATTTGAAGCGATAAGATGATCCGATAAGCTCAGTATGTATGTCCAATATATTAACATATACAGTACGTTTACATGGACAACAATACTCAGATTTTAACAGGATTAAGACAATACTCTGATTAAGAATCTACCATGTAATCAGAGATTTTTGATTACCTAAATCCGACTAAAGTCATACTCGAAGTAAACACAAATTGAATGAAGACATGTGGCGTATTCCTATTTTAGTCGCATTATTGAAGTGCAGTATAGACATGTAAACACCTTAATCACACTATTACCGTCGTGTAGGACTTTTCGCTGCATTTTGCAACAGGATACACACACGGCAGTAGTCAACCTTTTGACGGCAAATAAAAGAGCTTCAACACCACCATCGCCTGTATGCACGTACAAATAATTAACTGCACTTGAATCTTTCATAAAATTAAAAATGAAACACCCAAAACTGTACATGGCATCATCACGAAGACGAACTATGTTTATACGTAAGGGGAATTCTGGAGGGGACATCAGATGGCGTCACGTGGGGACGTAATGATGTGTGCCAATAATTGGTCTATGTACTATAACATGTAAAACAGGAAAATAAAAGGAGTATTCTAAAAGCAACTCATGTAAACTCCTTAGTCACAATATTGTCTTATTTAGAATAAGGTAAATAATTAGATTACTGATGTCCATGTAAACATAGCCATAGACGATGATACAGGACATGAAAATAACATTATACAGCAATAACCCGTTTATCCAACCTTTAATCAGTGATCTGAAATAGATTTTCTGCCTGAAAGTAAGCACGGTTGATTGCCCAACACAAAATCCAAAAAGTGTTTACAGAATGGAAACTGATGCCATGGACCCTCATCTTCTCATGAGGAAAGATGAAGTGATGAAGTTAAACAGACTATAAAATATAAAGTTAAAGATCACTTTTAATTTATGATTTATGATTATTTATTCATTAAAGTTAATATAACCTCTGTGTGCACCTTTGTGTTGAATAATTGTTGTCACACACTATACTAGCAAGTATTTGTATAGGAAACATAGTTAGTGCATCATTAGGTACAGAGTTCACCACTGCTTTGAGGTCAAGGTAATTGAGTCAGTAAAATCTGAAATGGTTTAATGATTCCACCTAAACATTGGATATTCCTCAAGGTGCAGAAGAGAGGGCCCCCAAGAGCTGACTGTACAGATTGTACATTTAATTGTAACGGAATCATCAGCTCACAGTAAAAAACTGCAAATAATTTTAACAGTCGCTCATGCATTTTCTGTAATTTTGGTATTTGTCATTTAGCCAACTGTATTGCACAAATGGATAATGAATAATCTATTTCAATAGTATTAGCATCTTGGTCAGGTCGATTCTATCACTGAAGCTGAAAATGATTGCGGTTGCTAATGTGATTCGGCCTTGAGTTGCTGGAGGCCTGATTGATTTGTTAAACTGATGTTATTTTACTCCCAGTGGAGTCTAATGTTTTTATAGGAAATGTACATTTCTAGACATCTCTTGGAAAAATATGGCCTCTAACACTAGCCTTCTCTATTCGTTTTGCATTTTATACTTGTTTTCTTTTTCTTTTATATATATATATACATGTGTGTGTGTGTGTGTGTGTGTGTGTGTGTGTGACCCCCACATGGAGTTCAGGTCACAGGAATATTGAATTGATTGTATATACTTTATTTATTATTTACATGTGTCTATTTCTATGTATTTATATAACATATTGTCATGAGTGTATGTCAATGAGAACAAAGTTGCATTTTCTAAATACTAAGTGGCAGTTGAGGGAAGAGTTGCCATGGTCCACACTGATCCCATGTGTGCAGTTTCTCTCCGCTGTGGATCCTCATGTGTATCTTAAGGTTTACGTTACATGCAAAACTGTTCCCACATTGACCACATGAGTACTGCTATGGCGCGTCTTCAGTCAACAAAGAGGACCGCTTGACTAAAGGCAAGCTCTTGTCTCTCTCTCTTTCTTCATTACAAAAAGACAATTCTCATCTGTTGAGTGGACTTCCAGGGCAGGGTCTGCAACAGATATATAACCGAGAATTGTCACACTGCTCTTTTATTGGTTTCTATTGCTTATATTGTCATCATTTGTAAGTCGCTTTGGATAAAAGTATCTGCTAAATGACTAAATGTAAAAATGTCCATTCTGTTTATTCACTATTTCATAATTAATTTTAACCTATTTTACTCTAACAGAAAGAGCATAAAATTTTAGTCAATGAAATAAAAAAAGTAAACAAAAATCTAGTAAATAAAATTAAATATCCTAAATAAATGTCGAACTGACTTTTTTTTTTTTGAAAAATTGTGTTTGAACAAAGTAAAAATTTACAAATGTAATCATGTATAAAATATGTACTGTACTTTTGAAAAGTTATGGGTTGGTATAGGGTAGAGTGGGGGAAAACGCCCCCATGGAGTAAAATGCTCCCAATCCCCCCCAACTGTTTTTCTCAAAATAACCACAAGATAAAGTCAAGAAAATTTTTTATTGTAACTATGGACTACGTTGACAAGAGTAATGTAGAAATATTCACTATGAAGCTTACACTGGTGATGTACCGAAGAGAAAACGAATTTCACAGTAAATGATCTGATTTTCAGCAGTAAGAAAAAGGTGTTTTAAAGCTTGTTGTTTTGTAGAACATCACAGTCATATATGATATGAGATAGTAAGGCCTGTGGATAGGGAGTATGTATTAAGAAAAATATAATAATATTTTCAGAATGACATAATTTTTTTCTCAAACATAGTCTGTGGGGTAAAACGCCCCCAGGGGGCAATGAGCAATTACTGTAGTTATTCTGTTCTGAACATCAAATCCTTTGTTTTTGCATCAAATGTATTCTAACTAGTTGGTTGAATAAAAATATTTGGACTTTATATTCAAAAATTACCTCAAATTAGCATCAGGTAGCTAGTTAGCTAGCTAGTTAGCATCAGCTAACAAAATTTTTCAAATAGGCTATTATAATTTAGTAATTCATAATTGATTATATTAATTTTAGTTTTAATCTAAAACTGCCTGTACTCTGATTTTGCTGTAAATGTTTAAAGCAAATTGCTTTGTCAGACTGGGGGGCATTTTACCCCACTTGAGGTGCAGGACGCTCCCTTGGTACAAATTAAATTTTTGTTAAAAATCTAATAACATGAAAACTCTGGACATTTTTCATACTTGGTTTATAATTTAGTCATTGTCACTAAAACTATGATAATTTTCTGTAATTCTGTAATTTTCTGATAAAGTTACACACTCCTTAAGGGGGGCATTTCCCCCACTTCGCTTAATTTTTTTTTTTTTTAAAGAAGTCTCTTATGCTCAACAAGGTGTTACATTTAGTGTCCAGTGACGATAGTGCGGGAAAAAAGTTTTTATTAAATAAAACAGACTCCGGTAAATCCACAGCAACAGTTTGTACACAAGTACACCACAACAATACTGAACAAAGAAACTGAAGGGCTTAAGCTGTGTCCCAAATTGAAGGCTGCATCCTTCGAAGGACATGGACATAAAAGGCCACAAAGTTCTGAAGAAGAGTTGTTAAATGGGATAATCTAGCCTATAAAGAATTAATCTTGTCACCTAGCAACAGCTGCCGTTGACGAGTGGCAGTAACGTTTGTACTGGACTTTTTTGAAAGTGATATTCAATAGTCTGAAAACTAAACAGGGTTCACAACCTGCCCAAATATGATAACATGTATAAACTATCTATAAAAATTGCATCTTAGTAAGATATGTTTAACAGCTTTAAACAACATTTAAACATATTTAAAGTTTTTTTCCACATTTGTACATTTGTATTGTTAGATATTCAAGTAAGCTGAAACCCAATACTTACATTTAAAAGTGTAATCTGCATTTTCTCTCATAAAATCCTGTCGTCATCAGTGTGCAGTGAATCTTGGGATAGCCTGGGCGGTGACCGTGATTTCACCAAGTACAACATGTTCCTGGATCAACATCCTTGTTGATCCTGGAACAACATTCCTATCAACCAATCAGAATTGAGGGATAACTTTTCAGGAAATATATGTTTTAGGCTTAAAATCAGGGTTAGGTGCTTCTACACCCTTGTAATCAGCTATCATTTCACACTGTTTTTAGGAGTAAATTATGGGTAGGGTTAGGTTTAGGGGTAGGGATTGAGTTAAGTCTATATTTTTGGACAGTTATGTTGATCCAGGAACATGTCTTACTTGGCAAAATCACGGTGACTTAGCCTGGGCTGTGAAGGATTCATCAGTTGTATCCTTCCTTGCCTGGAAAACAAAGGATGTGTTTCAAGGCCACATTTGAAGGAGCCTTCGAATAAGTACAGCCTTTGTTGCATTTGCAGTCTTCGAATGCAGCCTTCAAAGTACACCGCTTCTGAATTGGGATGCAACTTGAAACAAGATAATGAACAGAATACAATGAGGTGTGATCTAATTAATGAATATATGGTAACAAGCTAGTGGCAGGAAAATGAGAACAAAAAAAGAAAAAGAAAACTAAATAGATAACAAAGTTAGGTAAAACAGGAACTGAACACAATGAAAATGAAAACAAAACTGAGCATAATTGTTGTACAAGGCTGCATTTATTTGATCAAAAATAGAAAAAAACCAGTAAAAATTATTCAATTCTGTTTAGATAACTGTTTTATAGTGAATATATTTAAAATGTTTTTAAAAAATGATTGTCTGCACCCATTAGTGTTATTGCGTTAGTGTTAAAGATTCTTCGATATATATTCTATATGGATTGGTGCTCAAATTTATATGAATGGTTGCAAAATAGTTGCTGCTTAATATTTAATGGAACATTGATAAATGGAAAGAACAGCATTTGGTTGCACATAATAATCGTTGTGAATTGTAATTTATTCTGACTGCACTTTCGATCAATGTACTGATTTGTTGTGAATATTTATAAAAAAGGAACACAGTAATGTACTGAAATTGTCAAATAAAATACACACATAAAAAAATGTGCTTATGGAAAAGCCAAAATCCTGAAATAAAATCCAAACTAATGAGTATGCGGGCGTATTAGCTACGGATCAGAAATTTCTGTGTGTGAATTAATGTTTTAAACATAGGCGGATTTCCCTTTTAGTTTGGGGGTCACCCATGGCAGTAGCGAGCCACCAGACACTTTTATATGTTCTAATCATATATTTATTATAAATATTCGACATTAAATACAGTAAAAAACAGAAAAAACATACCTAATGCAGGAAAAGCCTTTTTCCAAATTGCGTAGGATGACACACGCTGTTTGTTTGAACTTCTCTTCTGAAGTTTTTCAGTCCACAACGTTCACTATGCGCAGTAAAGAAAAATCTGAGAAAAAAATTTTTCCTGTGCCACTGAGATCGGAGACAGATTCTCCTATAACTGAGAACTTCTCAGCCCGATAGGGGCAACAATGGGCAGTCAAAACTGCAGTAGTCTGAAAAAGTTGGATATGTGTCCTTCCACAGCCTTCTTATCTTAAAGTTTCTCAAGAGAATCAGCGATGCGCGACACATTTCCAAGATCCAATTCAGTTGTGTCTTTATTATTCAATCAAACATTCTATGTTTGAGATTAAAACTAATTATTTTGTAATTAAAAATGAAGACTGCAAAAAAAAAAGTCTAAGGCTAGACAAAAATAAGAAATTGATTACCATTATTTGAGTGGCATAGAATCTTTGAAATCTTTTTCTTTGTGAACTTAAAACAATGTTACGCGATACACAAATGTGGACTCTCTTTCTGCCGTCTTTTTTTTAAACTTTGTTGACAGTTGAAAAGTTTGCTTGCGAGTGAAGATGTCTCTCAGGCAGTCCGAACACCAGTGAAGAAGGGAGTAACGCACATCAATCACAGCCCATTTGGCGGGATGATTCCTAAATGATGGACCGTATGCACACTTCAAAGTTTATTCTCACGGCACCCAACAGCTGTAGTTTGCATTTCAAAAGTTTTTAAAATCGATTGGGACTGATGTTGTAAATTCTGACTTCAAAGTGCAGTGACCACTTGCAAAACTTGTTGATCATAGTAAGGATGATATTCAGAGACTTGTCAGCCAGTACCATGTAGCCTTGAAGAGCTTTGCTTGAAGAACTTTGAAGGAACTAACTTCCAATATTCAATATGCCCCGACTTCCTAAGGGTGCTTTATTGGACTACCCAAACAGCCAAGTATGGGGGTTTAGAATTGTTGCTAATTCCAAATAAATAGATTACTGATCACAAAATAAATAGAATGAGATCCACAAATAAATCTTAAAGTTTCACAAACACGAATTAAATTCACAAATAAATAAAATGAGATTTGCAAATAAAAAAAAAATTCACAAATATAGAGTCTATGGGAACAACAACAACTTATGGGTATGCCTGGCATTTATTTATGAATCGCATCCTGTGCATTTGTAGATAGCGGCACGCATTTGTGAATCGCGTCCTGTGCATTTGCAAATTGTGAAACATTTCTTCCGTCAAGATGTGCTGACAATTCACAAATACGTGGACTCCACCCACCGTCTACTCAGGCCAATCAGATAACAGCCACATTCGCTGACCAAACGTAGCACGATCTCGCTATAGCCAATCACATTTTGCTTTACAATCAGGGCAGTCTCGTCCTGAGATAACTTCATGCATCTGCATTGGCTCAAATAGGTCATATAAGGGCCATACAATGGGTACAGTAAAAGATGTTTAAAACTGGATTTCCTTAGACCATTAGACTGTGTATCATGCCAAGCCACAGTATTTTATGTTACGTTGAATGAGAATGTTTGATTGAATAATAAGGACACAAAAATGATTCCATACTTCAGCTGTCACAAGCCGAGGGTGAATCTTAAGGCTTGCATACATGCTTAAACTGAATACTGCATCACACGCCACACTCAAGGCCATGTCCAATTCAGCCAGAAATGACTCTGACAATGAATATTTGTTAACTTGCTAAAGCGGGAAAATAACGAAACGAGTCCTCTCATGTCGAGAATTATGAGTCACGACTCGCGAGGATATGGGGCTTAAATAATTAATTTAGCCCAAAACGTACTTATTCTAACCACTAAAATAATAGGATAATACAAATAAAATTAGAAGCCCCAACCCCACGCCCCCAAACTCCGCCTATGGTTTTAAAGACTATATTGCATCAGCACACTGTTATGTGACTAGTGTTAGCATGTGACTTAGCTCAAGTTCACCTTGCATACATTTCAATACCTGTGCAAATGTAAACAGCAATATTATGTTTATATTATTGGATACAGCTGATTAATCTCATATATAAGATGTGTTTGAGTGAGCATATTAACCCATCAGCAAATAATTTCAGTTTAGTGTTCAGCTCAAGCATCTACAGTAAAGCAGTGCAATCCCCGATACCATGATCGGATTATTTGAAGTAATTTTTCAACATTTGTCATCTTGTAAACATTGTTATTGCATTATAAATATCATGCTGGGTTATTTTTTTTCTCAAAATATTTTCATTGATAGGATTAAGACTGTAAATAAGCCCTATGACCTTCTTCTGTGGGAACACACACTCAGATTTTCCATTATTCCCTTGGCTGTACCTGTCTGTCACGATTCTGGTAAGATAATGCCTCTTCAGCCAAAAACAATAACAGTTATTCCCACCTTCAGTCTATCGTCAGCCTGCCATTGTCTCTATCGACTATTTTTCGCTCTCATTTCTTCAAATGGAGGATGAAAATAAAAAGATGAGCAAGAGGAGGGGCGGCTTGCGCAGATGCCGTTAAGTCATCAGACTAACTCTGTCCTTACAATAACAGGTCTCTCTGTGAGTAGTTTGCATTACATTCCACTCTGACTGCTCACCCTCATGTCCTTTATTTTCCCAATTAATCATTCTCTTACTCATTCTTGCTCAAACCCACTCGTCTGGTCTTTATTTATCCCTCTCTCAGCTGCCCATTCACTCGTGCCTCAACCCCTCACTTTGCCCTTATCTTTCACCGATGACAGAATTGCACAAATCTTCCTCAAGTGGACCTTGTGAGTTCCACAACTGTGTGTGATTGTGTGTAGAAAAACTGTCTTTTAATAGTGTTTGTGTAGATTTTCTCAAGGCCTTCATGTGGCAGACACACAAGTGATGCTTTCACCTTTTTATTTCAGCCCTAATTTGAGTCCACAGTCCCACTTCAGCTCCCAAACACTTGACCTTTTGTATGCAAAAGCTGTTGGCAAAGCATTGTTAGAGTCAGGAGTGAGAAAAGTGTTTTTTTTTGTATTATAGGAATATTCAGTTCAGTACAAGTCATTTCATGTAATCATAATGTTCAACAAAATAAAACTGATAAAAAATATATATACCACACTTAATTTGAATTTAAATAGTATAGGCCTATGTTGAACTTTATTCTTGTGTATAAGGTCACTGTATCAGTACAAAAATTATTGAATGAAAAGTGTTTCAACTGCTACATGAAATCCACTTCATCTGTGTGAGAGTACACAAACACTGCATGAGTGTCACTACAGGAAGCAGAAAGTTTCCAACTTGAAATGTGAAACTTATAATGTCAATAAAAGCATTATATTATATTCTGTTACAAGCAGGGGTGCCCAAACTCGGCTGGAGGGCCGGTGCCTGCAGAGTGTACTCCAACCCCAGTTAAAAAACCTGAACCAGCTATCAAGCAATTATAGGCATACTAGAAACTTCCATGCAGGTGTGTTTGAGGCAAGTTGGAGCTAAACTCTGCGGGACACCGGCCCTCAAGGACCGAGTTTGGGCACCCCTGTGTTAAGCCAACTGTATGTAGTTTTATGTATGTTTTGTGACTTTGGAGACCCCTACAGTTAGATGAGTGGAATTCATTGTCATAAATATATCACCATGGTAATATCTAGCTGTACACTTGCATCTGTTGCTGCCGTAAACAACCCAGGCTCATTGGAAATACGTGCCTCTACATACATTTCTGCAACACTGTAATTATGTACCTTACTGCACGTTTCGCGGCAGTTTCAAAGAGAAATGTCCACTGAATGGCGCTAAAAAACGGGTTCAATACGTGAACCCTGGCAAGTTTTTATTACGTTGATATAGGTACAAATCGCTGCGTTTTTATTACGTTGCTTCAGGTACATATTTTGGCAGTTCAGATTTCAAATATTTGGTCGCTAAAGGTTAATGCTCTATAATGTTGGAAATATCCCCTACACCAAACCCAACCCTAAAACTACCCGATAGTGCTAACAAATGCTAGTGTTAGCAGAAAGTCATATTTTAACTTTCTTACGCAGATTTTAGCTGTTTTTTCGAACTGTAGTTTCACGGGGTTCGTACCAGAGCTTTTCATCGCTCAAGTGCAACACCATAATGTGTGTAAATTAGAAAACTCATGCATATAAAGCCGTATATGTGACGACAACATTCAAAAGTATCACTTTTCAAATCTCCCAGCATATTAAAATTGTTTTGAAGTCATAACAAAATATTCTGTGTGTGAAAATTAGCTTAAATTAGATTATTAATCAAAATCTGTACCTGTAAATCATTTTGTGTGAAAAAGAATAAAAGTTGTGGGAGTTTTACTGCCTCTAGTGTTCATTTCAAATGGAAACTGCAGTGAATGGTACATATAGGTACTTTTTTTTTTTTTTTTTTTTTAAGTTTTGCAGAACAGAAATGATGTAGAGGCACATATTTCAGTGAGCCTATGGTTGGCCATAAGCAATCCGTCCTTATCACGGAAGTGATACTTGCACAACGTTTGGAGGGGCCCCCTTGGGGGGACAAAAAAACAAAAATGAAAAAGAAGCCATTTGCCTTATTAGAGGAAGGTGTACCATCAGAATATTTTTGAAACCAATATTTCAAGGTAAAAAACGACATGCAGTTGCTTTAATTCATTAAATAAACATGTATTTGATCTGTAAAGCCTAATTCATTATTGTTACAGTCAATTTACCATCATAGGGATTGTGTTACGTTGGGCAACAAAGTGGTTAAATTACATGTTAATTGTGAAACTACACAGATTTTTTTACATTAAAATAAAAATAATTTTTATGACCTATATAAACAATATATCGTTTATGTCTTGTGGCTATAATATAATTCTCCATATACCTCTATTGTACTGTCAGAACTGTTAAAAAAAGAAAAAAGGAGGGACAAGTTGGAATTAATTTGTCATAAACAGTTTTATACTGTGGACCTTGTGCTCAATCCACAAATACTGTGAATTGAGCTTATTGTACTTGACCTGAAGTATGCCTATAAGTGTTGCTACAATTACAGTGTTGGAGAGTTTGTTTTTCACTTCTGTTTCTCTCAAACTGATTACACAGCAGATTTTGTCGTGATTATATAGAGAAGTGGAATTTGGGCAAAGCAATTATATGGCTATCAGCACCGAACACACACACATACACAACCCCAGACTGAGGAGGCAGGTCAGTTAAACTGGTTGGCAGCCACATTCCGCTAACAGATGCAGTCTATTAGCACAGACTGTATTCACATGGGAGAAAAAGAGCGAGAGAGAGAGAGAGCACTGGGAAAATGAAAGACAAAGTCAGCTTAATAATCACGCAACAGGAGATGACAATGGAAATTGCCTCTCAACTTCACACATACATAACTGGTTCTTACAAACAACACAGTTTATATCATAGTGTGTGTGTATGAAGGAGGTGTGTGTGTGTGTAACTGTGTGTGTTCTTGGCAGTCGGGATTAAATGAAGGTCTTTCTCTCCATGAATATGAATTGCTTCTTTGATGTTGCTAAATGCAACAGGGTTCAAATCACACAGTAGAATTTAGGTGACTTGTATTTTTAACTTCACTGACTCTGAGTAGCTTCTTATTCTATCAAAGTCAGCCAGTCAAATCGGATGCAGAGATTGAGTTGATAGAGAACCTTTCCCTGAAAGACCTTCCCTGATGCATGGATTTCTGTCAAAAAAAAAAAATGTTTCAAATGCAGGATGAAATGAATTACTTCATCAGTCATTTATTTTTGTACCACTGTGGCTGGTGCTTAATTACTGTGAATCATGATAAATGCATGAATGTTATTCTGCAGACTTATTTAAATTGCATAGTGAGTGTGTATTCGTGTGTGCATACTGTACACACCAAAGGCAATTCTAGACTCTACTTAGGGGGCCCTCCAAAAGTCTCAGATTAGTTCTGCTACCAGCAACCTTATCGGCTGAAGACATATGAAGAGTTCATTTGCAAAAACCGATAAATGCCATTTAAAAAAAAAAGAGCTTATTGCTGTGAATCATTCTCCACATATAGCACGATGTGAACCCTAAATACGTTTTGTCAAAAAGCCGGTTTTGTCCACTTTCAAGACATCACAAGTTCACGTTTTACTGCAGAAGCCGACAAGCGCCCTTGTTGTTTTTGAACAGAAGCCGATAAGTCAATTTTAGCGAATCAGCGCACAGTAATCAGGTCAGGTGACAAAAAGCTACTTTCACTTTGAAAAGACATGCTAGCTGAGAGGAGTTTTGCTCAAAGCTGACTTTAATGTTTAATGTGTAATCACATCCATACAGTTTATGATCACAACAACAACATTTGTCAGGCATCTACATTGTCATCTGAGGAGATTACAAAGATTAAACGAGTGTTTTTTTTTAGAAGTTATCTGCTTTTGCAAAAAAACGACTGTTGGAGTTCCCTATCGATACTTCACTCGTACTGCATCTTGCTTAAGACACAAAATGCTGAAGCCTTTTTCAATCACACAGTGTAACTGCACGGCCATTGGTTCGTGCAGTGTTTTAAAAATTAACCAATGGCTTGGCAGCGGAGCTGCACGAGCCTATGGCGGCACATCCCGCCAATATGGGCAGGGCATCAGGCTATATAAGCATGCACTTCGCCCATAGGATCCTCAGATTTCTTCTCCTTCAGCAACAACTACTAGATCTTCGCACTACGAGACTCAAAGCCTTCACCGTGAACAAGCTCGCAGGGTAAATCCAAGACCCCTCTCTGCTCGGGCTGACTTTGCCGCTCTTCAACTGCCTTCGGTGTCTGCAGCAGTGTGGTCATTTGGTCCCCTGCCGCTATCCGGCAACTATAAAGAGCAAATTTCTGGCGTTGTTGCAAATGCCGCGCCGCTACTGTCGCTTGTGCAGGGCTCCCCTGCACTCCACTGACGGTCACGGCGAGGTGGTTTCAGGTTGGTGCCGCCCACGCTGAAGCTGAACTTACGGAGACAGAAAGTCATCATTGCTTGAGGGATATGAGTCTCTCTCTCTGCGCGTGTGGATAGTTTCCGGTTCAGAAAGTTACTCCACCCTCGCTCCCTCCCGCTTTCTTTCCCAGGAGTCTGTGAGGAAAAAGCAGCGGGGCAGACGATCTCGGCACTCGGTGATGAGTGAGCCTACGCCGGCTGAGCCCCCACATGCCACACAGAGGGACTTCCCCCGTCCTCTTCTCTCACCCGGACCAGCATCCCTCTGCGGCTGCGAGTGATCTGGTTTTGTTTGGTGGGAGCGGGTGTGACGCCATGGATGACAGTGTGTCTCTGGCTGCCTCAGATGCGGAGGAGCTGTCGGGCTCGTCTTTCGACTCCGCCCCCCTGCCGTCTGCAGAGCCCAGCGCTGCCAGCACAGGCATGGACGCCAAACTTTTCCTCGTTCTGTCTAAGGCTGTTCAAGAGCTGGGCTTGGATTGGTCTCCGCCAGAGGAGCGCAACCGCCTGGATGAATGGCTCTTGCTGGGGCACCGTCAAGCCCCTCAACAATGAGCTTCTCCATTCTTTCCTAAGGTACATGATGAGATCATCAGATCTTGGCGCGCCCTGGCCAAGGCGATGGATCGGGGCGTGCCCCTGGGTATGGTCTGCAGAAGGAAGGTAGTCTAGACAGATGCCTCCAACACGGGTTGGGGAGCACTGTGCGATGGCAAACCGGCTTTCGGCCACTGGTCAAAAGAGGAGAGTCGGCTTCACATCAACTGCCTGGAAATATTGGCAGTATGTTTGGGCCTTCGCACCTTTCTGCCAGACCTAAGGGGAGCATGACAGTGGTGTCATATATAAATCACCAGGGCGGTCTCTCCTCGAAGCGCCTCTTCATTCTGGTAGAGCGCCTCCTGGAATGGGCTCAGCTAAACTTGCGTTCGCTAAGAGCAGCACATGTGCCGGGCAGGTTGAACCAGGGAGCGGACATGCTATCCCGGAGCAACGTCCCCTCAGAAGAGTGGATGCTCCACCCGCATACGGTTCAGAGAATCTGGGAGATCTTTGGCAGGGCAGAGGTCGACCTCTTTGCTTCAAAAGACAACTCTCCTTACCCAACTTATTTCGCGAAGGACACGGACGCGTTGGCCCACGACTTGTCCAACCTCCTCCTTTACGCTTTTCCCCTGATTGCCCTGATCCCACAGGTAATCAGGCGAATCAAGGAGCGGAAACACAAGGTTCTGTTGGTGGCCCCACTCTGGAGAACCCAACACTGGTTCGCAGAGCTGTCTCAGCTACTTCTAGCAGCCCCGTGGCCCATTCCCCTGAGACGAGACCTCCTCTCTCAGGCGAACAGAACGATATGGCATCCCCAGCCCGAACTGTGGGCTCTGCACATTTGGCCTCTGGATGGGAGCATGCGAACCTCCCCGAGAGCGTGCTAAACACAATATCTCAGGCTAGAGCACCCTCTACAAGGCGGTTCTATGCCCTTGAATGGTCTGTCTTCTCCGCCTGGTGTATGACCCGTGGCACAGACCCAATTTCCTGTGACATATCATTGATATTGTCCTTCCTGTAGGAGCTGTTGGATAAGGGTCGTTCCCCTTCCACGCTCAAGGTCTATGTAGCAGCCATAGCAGCTTCACACGCTCCTATAGCTGGCCAGTCAGTGGGCAGGAACAAACTAGTTGTTCGCTTTTTGAAAGGGTCCAGGAGGCTCAACCCGCCTCGCCCTGTCACCGTCCCTACATGGGACTGCCCTGAAGAGCCCTCCTTTCGAGCCGCTACAGTCCATTGACCTTCGTCCCCTGGTGCTTAACAACCACTCTGACTAATGGCGTTAGTTAGTTTAGTTTATTGTCCTTTTGGAAATTATTTTTGTATCTGTCAGGGCATTGAGAATATACATTGAGCATTCCTCCCCGTTTAGGCTGTCAGATCAGCTTTTTGTATGCTTCAGTGACCGCACCAGAGGGTCTCCGGTCACGAAGCAGAGACTTTCCAAATGGATAATTGACGCTATCACGCTAGCGTACTCTTCTTTGGGCCTTCAATGCCCTATGGAGTAAGAGCCCACTCTACAAGAGGCATTGCCTCTTCCTGGGCTTGGTCTAGTGGAGTTTCCATTGCAGAAATTTGTGCGGTGGCCGGCTGGGCCTCGCTGTCCACATTTACCAGGTTTTATAATCTGGACGTCCCAGCTTTAAAGGCTCGGGTCCTTTCTGCTTAAATGGACTCACTCTGGCAAAACCAGTGCTAAATCAGGCATTTGCCTTCTCTGTATGCTCTTGGTCCCCACTGGGTTCCGAGGCTGTGAGTTTGGCCATATCGCTTCCTGTGGGGCTTCCCTACAAAATACTTGGTCCCTCTAGGCCCCCTTGTGTGCTCAAGGCAAGTTCAAGTATTAGTCCTCTAACATAGCACGGCGGGATTGTACTGGTTCCCCAAAGTGTCTTAGCAGACGCAGTACGAGTGAAGTATCGACAGGGAACGTACTCGGTTACTAACGTAACCTTGGTTCCCTGAGATACGGGAATGAGTACTGCGTTGCTGGCCATGCAATGTAGCTGGCAGGCTGTGCCGCCATAGGCTCGTACAGCTCCGATGCCAAAACCTGGGGGTTGTTTTGAACCACTGCACGAACCTTGAAAAAGGCTTCAGTATTTGAGGAACAAGAAATAGAGAGACACGCATTTATCCTATAAGATGGAATCTACGATTTCATCTTGTATTTTTAGCCCTGCACACCGACACCAGTGTCTCCCCCCGGGGTGGTCTTGTCCAGACATATTTGCCGCGATTTGGGAACTTTTTTTCTCAGCACCTGGTACTTCGTAACGGTACGTTATCTGCTTTTGCTATAAACAAACTTTTAATCTGTAAAAAATCATACTTTCAATGAACATTAATTTTGTAAATTACCTGTATTTGTTTAAGTTATTATTACTTAATCAAAACAACCCAACTGCAGTTTGATTGATATTACTTGGAATGCGCAATTATAAAACGTGATTTCTGAAAAAAAAAATGGAATTATCATTTTTTGCAAATGAACTCTTATATACATATATAATATACACACACACACACACACACAGCACACGAACACACACACACACACACAAACATTGCCAACACAGTACATGCCCGCTCTAGGGTCATTAAATTTTTTTTATGCTGTAAAACAGAATTATGAAATATTATTACAATTTAAAATAACTACTTTAATATATTTAAAACTGTATATTATTCATGTGATGGCAATGATGAATTTTCAGCAGATTACTCCAGTCTTCAGGGTCACATGATCCTTAAGAAATCATTCCAAATGCTAGTTTGACGCTCAAGAAACATTTCTTATGCGTGCGGAAAAGTGATGCTGCTTAATTATTGCTTTGAAACCAGTGATGAATTTTTTTTTCAGGATTCTTTAATGATTAGAAGTTCAGAAGAATAGCATTTATTTGAAATATAACTTTTTTTTATAAATGTCTCAGAAACCTGTCACTTTTGTTCAGTTTAATGTGTCCCATAAAAAATTCATTAAAAAAAAACTACTGCAAATGTTTAGCTGTAGTTTCACCCAATTTGTGATGTAGCATATAATTACGTTAATTATTGGTAAAGCGTGTACCCATTCCTCTTTTTTTTTAAATCAATTTTAACTATGTCTCAAACATTTAAAAAAAATATTATAAAAATAGGCTGCATGTGATTATTAAAATATCTACATGATTGTAACATATTTCAATAACTATAACATCCCAGAATCAAGATTTTGTCATTGCACACAATTACCTTATAGTTTGGAACATTTTGCAGTGCATCTGGAAGAAAAGGTTTTTAGGATAATATTCAAAATATTAAAAGAACAAAAGGTATGAGTATAATAATGATTCTAACATAACACTAAAAAACAACTCATATGGTGTATTGTACAGCCATATACATGTACATTATATATATAAATTACAGTCATATATATATAATATATTATCATATTTACTATTTATTTATTTTGTATTTTGACGTACTGAAATAACTCAAATTAAATAAAACTAAAACTTAATAAAAAACCTATAGACAATAAAAAACGAATAAAATGGCAACATTACTACAACTGTAACTAAAATAGATAACTAATACAAATAAAACTACATTAGTTTATCAGTAATCCTAAAAAAATAACACTGAGTCAATGCTCAGTCTAATCTATTATCCATCTAATGCTCTTTCATTTATTTAGCTGATATGAAAGTTGCTCTCATCTCAAGGACACACACACACTACACACACATACATATATACATACATATACAGACATATTGAATAATTTCACATCTTATAATCTCTCTGAGAGGGTCTCCCTGAGTGGGCTTGATTACATTTGATTAGACCTTTTCTTTATTTCTTTCAAATATGTGCATGTTTCACTAAGTGGTGTCCTGCTATGATCAGCGAAGTGAGGAAACTGCTCAAACTCTCAGTTTGTCTTTCTGCCTTGTCAATACTTTGGATGGCTCTGGGACTGTCTAGGAGTGCCACACACTCTTCCCAACATCCTGACACAGAAAATCACACACGTGCTTTGCTTTCACATGCCTCTTGCACAGTTTCTCACACGCACTGCCTGTTTCTTTACCGCTGTGTATTGAATGAATCCCAACCATAATGCATAATAGAAAATTAATGATTAAATTTAGCAACTGTATGTGTAATTGTTTGTTCAAATAATTCTGTCACCCAGCTCAGATGCTGCTCAAATATTTATTTCACACAAACAAGAAGTATGTCACCTCATACAATGTGAAAGTTGGTTTGCAGCCATCAACAATAAACACATGCCTGTTGTTCTTTTTACTATGTGTACAAACATCCCACTCCATTACGGCTGAGCTGCCAAAAGTATCTGGTCATTTATTTGGCCTGTATGTATGCTGTCTTTAATGTATTCCTTAATGTATTACACTTGAAAAAGTCATCTCTACTGTTCTGCACTTAAACATCTGCTCTGTCATCGTGGGGAGACTAGGGATGGTTGAAAGTTTATATTCTTTGTTGAATATCTCTAGTGGAACAAAAATGAAGAAAACATTCTCAGTACAGGGACGGTTGGCACAGATTGTGGGACTGGTTGGCACACTCAGTGTTTAAAAGCCTTGGTTTAAAAAGGAAAGCAACAAATATCAAATAAAATATAAAAATATTTAATTCAAACCAAACTAGCATTGCTCAAAAACATATTTGTCTTATATAAACTGTTTGTTATTATATAAAATATTTTAATAATTATTTTAATACTGAATCCTGTTAAAGTAGAGTCTGTTGGCTAGTTGGTTTTCCTGTTACGGCATTCACATTTTTTTATTATTAATAAAATATTTTAATAATAAATAATAAATAAAATGATTAAACTACTACTAGTATATTATTTTTTATATATATTCTGTTATATAGTGAATTATGTATAGTAGAATAGCACCTCTCTATATATAGTATATATATATAGTAAAATCAAAAACTACTTTACAAGCGGTTTTAGTATTTTAAAGTCTTCATAATATCAGCAAGTATGGGTCATCAGGGCAAACATTCAAATATTCAATTTTTGTGATATAATTTTTGTAAGAATCCAATTTTGTACCAGAAACAAACTGTAGCCAACCAACCCTGGCCTGGCCTGCCCTGCCCTACTTTTCTACTCAACTGAGACTTGATACTGTAGCACTAATATTATTTTCTCCTTTTGTTAATTGCTCCTGCTTGTATTATTCAAATTTTTAAGTCACTTAGGATAAAAGCATCTGCTACTAAAAACAAGCTGGGCAGGCTCACATTGCCACATAATTTGTCATCATTGCAGCAGTGCTAGCTACATTAGTTACATTCAGCATGCTCTGCAGAAAGACACTGGCTACTGAAGTTTCCATTTTTATTTTTATTTTCCATCCTTTTCCTCATTTTGGTGTTCAGCTTAGTTTAGTTTTTTTCTGTGTGTATGTGTACTGTATGACTGATTCAGACTTCTGTAACACCTGGTTGTTTGTGATTATCCCATTGTCCTCAAAGCATTAAATCTATTAATTAAGGTTAAATCGATAAAATGACATTCAGTGGCATCACAGTGCTATTATATAGCATGTAAGTATATCCCCTTAGAGTAACATCCTGGCGTGATAAATGTCCCCGTACTTTAAAATACTGTTTCCACGAGTGGTTCTTACAGACAGACACACACACACACACACGCACACACACACACAAACAAAATGAGATGGAACATAAGATATGTTGTATGATTGACATTTGTGGCAGATGTCAGGGCAGCTGATGTCTGTCTGACTGCTGGCATTTACTTGCACATATACAGTTAGCAGGTCTGAGAAATGGCAGATTTAGGATGTGCCTGTACATGTTTACTTCTTAAAGTATACAGAAAACCTGCACCTGCACTTTGATATAAAATCTAAGTTTGAGATTCAAAGCTGTCAGGTGTATTTGGTGTGTTTGAGTGTGTGTTTGTGGGAGTCAACAGAGGGCAGTGTTTCCTCATGCTGGTTTAGTCTACAAGAATAATTTTCAATTAGATCTCATTTGGGCTCAATGAATCTTTTAGGAGTATGTTTGTTAGTGTGTATCAGTTCAGTGTTATCACATTATATGCTATATTCTCTGATCAAGAGAACATCAAGAGTCTCTATTCTTCCATACTTCTAAAATCTCTCTTCCTTCCACTTATTTATTAAAGGCATATGATGAGGTCAGCCTATTTTCTTAAGGGCAAGAGTGCTTATTGATTGAAATATTACACCCTTCATTTCTTCTGCACTTGTGTTGTGGTATATTGCTTTAGCCTCTTTAAACCCAGCAATAGATCTGCACCGATATTTTGCCTTCAGAGGACAGCCTTTGTTCTATTTTTTTTATCCTGCCTATGCTCATATACAATTTGACCTTACTGTGGGTAGATGCTTAAAGTCAACATATTCAGTTTCATAATGTATATTCAGGGGATCTGACCCACATTTGGTCAGGTCACGCTTTTTTGGGGGCAGTAAAAGGCTCATTAAAATGAATGTAATGTGAATACAACAGTCATATTTACAGTAGGACGTTATGGTAGTAGTGTTGTAGTGACTGTAAAGCTTTGTGCATTTTGCAAGTTTCTAAAATGAAATCATGCATTAAAAATATTACAAATGATTTGTTTTGTCCGTCTGTCTGTCTGTCTGTCTGGCTTCCTTCCTTCTATTCCTATAGAAATGGTTGGGTAACTGGCATATGGTTATATACCAGAACTTGTAGCTGGGATGAAACACTAAATATGGTCTTGGGGGCCTACAGAGCAATCAATAAGATAGTTTTATTATTTTAAATATTGCTTATTTAATAATTTACAGTCTTATTCTCTAACCAGTTTTGTCAGTTATCTTTTTTATCTGTCTCGGTTTACCTGGGATGCCTGCTGGATATTTTTGTAATGACCCTATTTACTGAACACGGTCACTTAGAGGACACCCACCACACATGCGCTTATAGAAAACGGCCTTTAGATGACTACAAGCCACCTGAAATTGGTCTGCCATGAAATACAAGCTTTCACTTTCACTCTGTATCTCTTTATAAGGGTGGAAAAAAAGAAAATCGTCGGAGGGATTTAAAGAGGAAAAAGTGTTATTTCATTAGTACAACAAACAGAGAAAGAGAGAGAGAACACTGATGTGGTGTGCAAAGGTGAATCCGTCCTTGAAGATGAAGAGTGTGCAAACAGCCTTGAGAGATACGGTTGAAAAACAGCAGCTGATGGGCCTGATATATGTATGTATGTGTGTGTGAGTATTGCATTAGACCAGATGTGTCTGTTGTTTCAAAGAGACACAATATGAGATACAGCACAAGTAAACATATTCCACATTCTGGCTGCGATGGAGAGTAGAAAAACGGCATTATAAAAAATTACACATCTCTATCTGACATTCTCCATAGTCAACATGATAGCAAACACATTGATCCAACAAAGCCCATCAAGCATTGAAATTTGGAGGCATTTGTTGAGGCAGTATAAATTAGCCTTTAATTGCTGTAATGAATCAGTGGACTCTATTTAATTATAGTATGTGTATTCATTTCAACTACTGTAGGACTGCTAACCTTTATGCTAATATGGCTCAGGTTGCCTCTGAACCTTATTTTGATGCTTTCAATGCTAGTTTTTGTTTAGTTCTCCTTTAAAGTTTCTAAAAATAGAGCTTTTAGGAAACAGAGCTGGAATCAATAGATTCGGGAGGAAGCTTCAGGGTGTTCTGGCATGTATTGGTCTTGTTCAGATTTCAGATACTCAAACTCTAAGTCCCATGGAGTTCAACGGAAAGCAGATACGCCCACTACACTCAGCATGAAGTTCCAGATCGCCGTGACTAAGGTTGATCTCTTTTAGATTTTTAACACTCATCACTCTTTTTCAGTGGTGGATCTTCATACAGTAGACACTGAATGTTCACGTATCAGTAGTACAGTTTTCAAGGTATCATGGAATTAAACTTAATTAAATTTATACTTAAATTTTTTTATATGCGACATGTACAGTACTGTTCAAAAGTTTGGAATCAGGAAGATGCTGCATTTTATTTAATGCAGTATTTTATTTTATTTATTTAACAGTAATATTGTCAAATGTTATTGCAATTTAAAATAACTGTTTTCTGTTTTAATATATTTATTTTTTAAAATGCAATTTTATTCCTGCCAGTTTTCAGCAGCCATTACTCCAGTCTTCAGTGTCGCATAACCCTTCAGAAATCATTCTAATATGCTAATTTGCTGCTCTTATTATTATCAGTGTTGAAAACAGTTGTTGTGCTTAATATTCTTACGGAAACTTTTCTTTCAGGATTGGTTAAGAAAGTTTAAAAGCAGTGTGTTTTTAAATATATAATCTTATAAGTCCTGATGAAATCCTTACTGAATAATTTGTTTAACAAGATTAAAATAAAATCTTATTGACCCCAGACTTTTCAATGGCAGTGTATGTAACAATATGTAATGTTTTTCAACAAGACTTATTTATAGTGCTTTCAAGCTACACGTTTATCATCTGTTTTGTGGGCATCGAAATTACAGCCTTGCTGTTGCTATTGCCATTCTATACCAATCGACATGCTTATTTTTTTAAAAACTGGTTTTGAATAAGTAATACTCTATTGCAAACACTTAGCAATAACCTTAGCATGGTTTGAAAGCTCATAGACCTGTGTTATTTGTAGCATGCAGTCATATGCAGTAGCCAATTATTTTATCTCTTAGCTCTCAGAGATGTTCTGAGTGCTTCTACATGAGATATATGTGAGAGAGAAAGAGAGGGTTCCCTTTCAGTTGGTCACTCTCGACGTCACGTCGGATGACCGACGAATTGGGATCTTGCTTAGAGAGACCATTCTACTTCGAGTGTAAACTAAATGAGCCAATGCACATTGGCATGCGATTATTGCATCCAGCTGCCGTGGATCACAGCATGAGTATAAGTAGGCAGCAGATGCAGCACATATTCAACTTTTCTCTTCGGAGCCGAGCGGTTCTATCGTTCTGCTCCTGACCTTCTACGTAGAGAAACTACAGTCAAGCATGCTCTTCGTGGGCTCTTGTGCTGGTAGTACAGTGCTTCAGCGGCGGTGGTTTTCCCGTGTTGAGTGGGTTGCACACAACAGGTTGCAGACGGCCATCTCCCCTGTGCGCTTCAGCACACTAAAAGAGCAATTTCCATCTAAAAGAGCTTCACGGGTGGAACATATTTTTAAAGACGCGTCTTTTTAAAGATGTCGTACCATCCGTGTGTTTCTGGGTGCGGTCGTTTCCTGGCGCCGGGTGATGGTCACGATCGCTGCCTCTCATGTCTGGGCACAAGGCACGCTGAGGTGGCTTTCGTGGATGAAAACGTCCCAGTGCGGGGGTATGGACCATTCTCGGACGCCTTGGCGGACAGGACTCCGTACTGCAAGGGCGGCCACACGGTCACGAACCCTCAAGGTTGGAAGATGGTTCTCGGGGGGGGGGGCCTCGCGTTGGTTCTCAGGGCCCCACTCTGTTGCCTTTCTTCCCGGAGGTGCATGATGAGATCGCTGGGTCATGGACGGCACCTTTCACTGCCAGAAACCAGCCCAGTGGCTCATCCTCCCTCACCACCCTTGATGGGGGTCCAGCGCGGGGGTACGCGGGAGTTCCCCCGGTAGAGCGGTCGGTTGCAATGCAATTGTGTCCAAATACCGCTGCCACCTAGCGGGGCAAGCCGTTGCTCCCCTCCCGGGCCTGTAGACACTCGTCGGCTCTGATCGGCAGTGTGTATACGAATGTGGAAAGAAGAAGCTGCCTCCGCCTTACACGCTACGGCTTGATTGCAAGTGCACCAGGCCAAGGCACTGAGGGACTTGCACGAGGGTGGTCACGACCCGGAAGTTCTCAAAGAACTCCGTACCGCGACGGACCTCGATCTACGAGCGACGACGGTCTCTGGGTCGTGCGATGTCTACTATGGTGGTCCAGGAGCACCATCTCTGGCTGTGTCTGGCCGACATGCACGAGGCGGACAAGACAAGATTCCTGAAAGCCCCCGTGTCCCAGACCGGCCTCTTCAGCGACGCGGTGGAGAACTTTGCCCAGCAGTTCTACGCCGCCCAAAAGCAGACTGAGGCCATAAGGTAAATAATGCCCCGCCATGCAAGCTGCTGCCTCGCCTCACGGGGGCCGACGGGGAAGCGCCTCAGCAACGCTCGTTGATTTTTTTTTTTTTTTTTTTTTTTCTCTTTTTTCTTTT
>JADLZN010008719.1:69387-106180 GCA_018155175.1 Sinocyclocheilus anophthalmus
CGAGGAGCAGGTCCTGCTGGTGGCACACTATTGGCCTTCCCGGACCTGGTTCCCGGAACTGATGGTCCTCGCGACAGCCCCTATTTGGCCGATTCCTTTGAGGAAGGATTTACTGACTCAGAGACTGGGCACCCTTTTGCACCCGCGTCCAGACCTCTGGAAACCTACCTCAAGAGGTAGTCGACACCCTCACTTCAGCTGAGAGGGGGGGGGGGCACGTCGACGAGAACACGGTCACACTTGAAGTGGAACCTATTCTGTTGATGTTGTTCTGCTCGCGAGGAAGACCTTCGAATATGCACGATCAGAGTGTGCTGTCCTTTGCAGCAAGGGTTGGAGCGAGGCTGGCTCCCTCCACCCGAAAGTTTATGTGCTGCAATCGTGTAACCACGACCTGTAGAAGGGAGGGCGAGGTAAGCATGATCTGGTCATCAGGTTCCTTAGTGGGGCGAGAAGGTTAAATCCTCCACGTCCGCCCTCTATACCCTCTTGGGACCTTACTCTAGTGCTCACGGCACTACAGCATGGCCCATTTGAGCCTTTGCAGATGGTCGAGTTGAAATTTCTTTCGATGAAGACTTTGCTCCTGCTGGCATTGGCCTCAATCAAGAGGGTAGGGGACCTGCACGCATTTTCGGTCAATGATTCGTGCCTAGGGTTCGGGCCGGCTGATTCCCAGGTAACCCTGAGGACCCGGCCCGGCTACGTGCCCAAGGTTACCGCTACTCCCTTCAGGGATCAGGTGGTGAACCTCCAAGCGATGCCCTCGGAGGAGGCAGACCCAGCCCTAGTTGTGCTCTGTCCCGTCCGAGCCTTAAGGAGCTACGTAGACCGGACGCAAAGCTTCAGGAACTCAGACAGCTCTTTGTCTGTCACGGAGGCCGGCAGAGGGGGAATGCCGTCTCTATGCAGAGGATGGCCCACTGGATAGTGGATGCCATCACCCTGGCTTATCAGGCACAGGGTGTGCCCTGCCCGTTCAGGTTGCGAGCTCACTCAACTAGAAGTGTTGCATCCTCCTGGGCGCTGGCTCATGGCGCCTCGCTGGCAGATATCTGTAGAGCTGCGGGCTGGGCGACCCATAACACATTCGCTAGATTCTATAGCTTCGTGTGGAGCCGGTATCCTACTGTGTTCTCACCTCAAACGAGTAGAAGCACTGAGAGGCCCCGGCTTAGGGTCGGCTTGCTAAAACCACTCCAGAAAGTCCATATAGTAGACCCTGTTGAGCTCCTCCGGCCCCTCGGCAGCCAGACGTGGCAGAGCGTCCGGCGCCAGGCCTTCACTCGCTGACCCCTCGAAACCGGTTAGAGGCTGGGTTCCAAGAGAAGCTAAGTGGATCACCGTATGTGTAAAGTATACGGTATAGCCTCAGAGCCGTGTTTCCCCGGCAGACTTCTGCCATTCCAAGAGGGTTACAATAACCTCCAATCTTCCATATGCACCTAAACGGATTTCATATGTGTAAGTGCTTCCGAAACATCCTTCGGGAAGGATGGGGCTTCTACGGCCCTGCTCCAAGTAGAACGGGTACGTTTTCCCAGTTTTATCCAGTCTTACTCATTGGGTAGTGCGATTGCAGCAGTAGCTGGTCCTCTTGTGAAAAAGCCCTGGCCTACGCCAAAAAGTAGGGGCGCAGATGGCTTCCACAGGACACTAGAAGGGGCAGTACCTGTGGCCCTTTGTACCTAGAGATCCCAATTCGTCGGTCATCCGAAGTGACGTCGAGAATGACCGACTGAAAGGGAACGTCTCGGTTACGTATGGTAACACTCGTTCCCTGAAGGAGGGAATGGAGACGTCACGTCCCGTTGCCACAGCTGCTGTACCACCACTGAGCGGCCTGGTCACCGGCTTGGCTCCTCAGCGAAAACCTGGTATGCGTAGCACCTGCTGCCTTTTTATGCTCCCTCTGTGATCAGCGGCAGCTAGATGCAATAATCGCATACCAATGTGCATCGTTTAGTTCACACTCGAAGTAGATTGGTCCCTCTAAACGAGATCCCAATTCATCGGTCCTCCGACGTGACGTCTCCATTCCCTCCATCAGGGAACAAGGGTTACCATACGTAACCGAGACGATCTCATGTCAGAAAAACTGACACTTGTCTACTGTACATGTGGTTATCTGTAATACATTCATATTTTATTTCGTTGGTCATACTGAATATAAAAGACTCTTCAATTCTGAAAATGGCTTAAGCCTGTAAAGTGTTTCGAAGGCCTGAATCGATATGAATTTCAGTACATTGCCATGTAGTATCCCATGCTCAATAGTCTTTAAATTTGGTGTCTTTTAAATACTCATTCTGAACTTTGATGTCAGTTGTGTTACATCTGTGAATTCCATGTTCTACCTCTTTTTGCTCATCTTGGACCCTGCATATTGCTGCTTGCAGTTATATTTTGGGTTTAAAGTTTATTAAAATATGTATTTCCAATTCCAACTGTTTATCTTCCTTGCTGCATATTTACATGTGTTCTGAAGTCATGAAAAATGCTTGTGCTTCATAATCTGGATGTGTCTAGGGTACAAGTATATATGAGTATAATATTGTTGCAATGTCACAATTATCTCTGTCTGTGTACTTTTATGATTCTGGAAAAATTTGTATTATCATTGTATTGTAAATTTAATATCTATTTAGATTTATAAATATCTAGTTGTTAATATCTAAATAACTCATATCTAAAAACTACATTTTAATATGCGCTATGTTCTTAATCTTTAATGATGCTCTAATTGCAACCTGTTCATGTCGTGTGAGTCTTTGTGTGAGTGCGTCATTCTGTATTTAAGTTCACTTAGTTAGAACATTGTGTATCTGAGTGTACAATTACTCTTGAGTTAACAAGTAATTATTTTTCTGTTTTGTGCGTGTGTGTTTGCAAGTGTGTCTCTAATCTTCCTCATGGTAATGTTTGTTTTAGACTCAGATCCTTCTCCTCATTTTTTAATAGCATCTGGTCACACAGCACTGTCACTATAGCAACACTGGGAGCTGTAGTCCAAACGTGTTAGACATACACAGACATCACACCTCTCTAATCAAATTAATCAGCCTCAAATGTGTTGAAGGGAGAGAAGTTTTTGAACTGGGTCCAATTTAGCCATAAATCATACGCCTCCTTCCTCTCTTTTTGTGTACTCGGTACAAACCCTCGAAATTGACAAAATAAACAGACACAGGGTAGCAGTAGTTAAATTATTGTAAAGACTTTGCTTCATTCTTCACCTCTTCATTTGGCACTGATCTTAAAAAGTTCATAAAAAAAATTCATCATTTGAAACAACAGAAGTATGTTTATCGCTAAATAAAATTTTAAAAATTGTGAGATCAAATGTAAACCTTAAGCCACGATATAAAGAGATGAAGTCAAAATGTGAAAGTCATAATTGTGAGATATGAATGTGCAAAAAACAAAGTCGCAAGATGTAAGATTTAAGGAAGACATATTATGCCCCTTTTTACAATATATAATATAAGTCTCTGGTGTTCCCAGAATGTGTCTGTGAAATTTTAGCTCAAAATACCACACAGATAATTTATTATATCATTTTGAAAATGCCTATTTTGAGTGGAAGCAGAAACACGCTGTTTTTTGGGCCTGTCTCTTTAAATGCAAATGAGCTGCTGCTCCCCGCCCCCTTTTCCAGAATAGAGCTGTGCCATTACAGCTCGTACCTGCTAAAAACATCTGTTTTGGTTCTGATTATCATGTTTATCACATTGAAATCATACGTTTTAAACCATATGAATTTAAACTTCTGATATACGGTTTTCTGAGAGCACACATCCGAAGCACACGGACAGAAAGTGGCTGTCACAGCATGTGAGTAATAAAGTAAGTTCTCATTCACACACAAGTTTGTTAAAAACACACATGAGTTACAATAAACAGTCGGTTATGTGTGTGAAGGTAAACAGCTGCGAAATAAATCACATGAATGAATACCAATGAATCACGTGGTAAATCACCACACAAAGAACAAACATAAAACACAATTTTCTAAAAACAATACAAATCCTAGTCAGTTATTAAAACATGTACACTGTTCTATAAACGGACTTTAAAATATTTTTAAACATAGCGAGAGATGATACAGATTCCATATGTAATTATTAGAAAAAGCAGAATTACCTATCTCTGTATGAAAAAAATGGCATCTTAAGTAAGAGTTTATCTGTTGATCTGATATTATAAATATTTGTGCAGTATGTCAACAAACTAGATATATACTGTGGTAATTTACCCACTAAAGCTTTTAAAATAAAAATGAACATGTTTTTTTCTCCTTCAGCACAATGAAATCAATTTTGTCATTTCATATAAATTACAGTGATGTGTGCGGACACTTGTACCTGTAACAAATCGTAAAAAAAGCATGATAAACTACATCCAATTTTTTCAAAACACTCAGAGGTGCATGCATATATGCATTGCATTGCATGCATTTAAACTGATTATATTTTGTTTTACTCGCACTTTTGCAGCTTCCCTGTTAAATCTATTCACGCAGCTATCTCTTTTGCCACTCAGTCCGGCTGAGGGGGCGTGTCCCGGCGGGAAAGTGACGTCAATGCATACCATCTATAGAGACATCAGAGTCAGCGGCAAATTCCTGAATGGCCACTGACGCCCTGGAGCTCACATCTCTGACAATGTCGAAGCAAATTTTCAATAGGACAATACTTAGTAACAAACCACCTTTTTGAACAACATTTCTAAAAGTACCTTTTCACCTAAAAAAACTCTTAAAACTACATTTCTTGACATAAAAACAATATTATTTATAAAATTATAGTGGATTAAAAAGTGTATAAAAATATTTCTCTTCTGAAATTTTAAAGCTTTAAGCTAAACATTTTCTGATCACCAAAAGCCAAAATATGTTACCATTTTCTCAGCCCTTCCCTATGTTCTGACTCTGACATAGAAAATATGTAATTTTCTAATCCGGTCAACTACATAATGTTCAATCAGTGTATCCCCTAATGATTGGTTAATGTGTGGAGTTAATTTTTTTGTTGTTGTAGACCTATTAAGTATGTATTTTAATTGTGTTGTTGTCATTTTATGTCAGGCACTGAGCTGGTTAGCTATAAAAGGGTATGTGCTGGACTCAGCAGGCTGTGATAAGTGTATCAGCAAGAGTTTATTGATTGGTGATGTGTAACAGAATGGGCACACCACCAGTGTCCTGATCAATGATCTCATAAATCATTATATCACCAAATTATCAAGATATGAGTGTGGATTTCTAAATCATTAGAAATGTCAAAATTAAGAAAAGGATAGGAATGTATGGTATGGAACCACATATAATGACAGATTTTTATTTTTGTATGAACTTTTATTTAAATAAACACTATATATTTAAGTATCAAAGGTTAAGACTGCAGCTTCAGAATGACAACACTGGCTGTAATTGTTCAAAGTGAAGTTGATCTAGCGCTTCACTGACCTGTTTCCACTCTCTGATATAGGGCACATAGCCATGCTCCCCTCTTTAGAGCTGCTCTCTGGAAGAATAGATTAATCCTCTGTAATTGGTTGTAAAATAAGCTGAAATTGTCCTGTGCCTTGGAGAGAGAGGCAAGCGATAAAGAGAATGAGCATAATATTTATCACAAGGGACTATTAGTTTACACACAAGAGCAGTTTAGTGTAATTAAACAATGATTTTTCTAGTCTTTTTAATGTCTCTTTTGTGTTTCCATTTCTCTTTCTCTCCCTCACTCCACTAAACCTTCTTTTCTCCTTTTTTCTCTCTGCACTCCCTACTTGCCTCCCTCCTGCCTCACTCACTCTGTCTTTTTCCCCCGTACTGCTATTAGAACAACACTAATTGAGAGATTTTCTCCATCTGCACTGAATCAGATTTCATTATTCATTTCTTTTAATAATAAGTGCCGTTCGAGCCCCCCTGTGTTCCCCATTCATAAAGAATTTCTCAGTCAGGGGGCTCATCTGAAGGAGCTCTGTCCACAGGTTTAAGCCATCTCGCTGTCTCTACAGACAGACCGAAATATGACATTGCCATGTCTCCAATATGTATTGTTATTTTATGTGGAAATGTGTGATATGTGAATTTAATGAACAGTGCTGCTAATTTGGCACTCTGTATAACTTGTGTTTCAGAAAACAAAGGGTTTTCCCCACCACCTGTGAAATATTTCAAAGTTTAATGGCATGAGAGAATAGCCTACCGTTCCTTTCCAGAGCTGTGCTAATAAAAAAAAAACTAAATATACTAATGATAATACAGCACATCAAACCAAGCCCATGGCAAGGACAAGGGTTGCTATGACACCAGAGATGAGCAAGAGGAATGTGTTGATCAAAAAAGTATGAATGCTACTAGAACTTTGGTTTGATTCCAAATGCCAATTACAGAGAGCAGGTATTTTTGACTCCAAGAACGGAGTGTTGTGTGAATTCTCCTGAGAGCATGACTACAGCATTAAAAGCCAGTTTCTTTCCAAGATGCAACTAGTAAACCTTGGTAAAACGACAGATTACCGAAGGCATATGATGCACATGTCTGAATACTGACTTACCTTGACCATAATAGATATGGACAGAAATGGACAGACAGCCTAAAAATACTCGGCTATATTCCTAGATTTCTTTAAATATTTCTGAGCAGTATTTTTCTCCTCATATAAACTGTAAATTAAATGAGGCTGATAATTGTGCTTGCAATACAGATTGCAAGGGCTGTCAGTTGATTAAAAACTAAATTGTTTTAATTGCATGTCTAATCACAAAATATCATAAAGCAGTATGACTGCAAAAATAAACCTTTACAATTTACAGTTTATTTCATTAATTAATATACTATTAAAATTCCATCTAAAATAGTAAAAATTGGTAACACTTTAGTTTAGGGGCCAGTTCTCACTATTAAGTAGTTGCTAGTAGTAGTATATTGGTTGTTTATTAGTGCTAACAAAGCACATATTAATGACTTATTCTGCATGAGCATATTTTATATCCCTTAATCCTACACCCACCTAAACTTAACTACCTTACTAATAATAAGCAACAAATTAGCAGGTTTTGAGGTAAAAGTCATAGTTAATAGTTAGTCAATACTGAGAATTGGTCTCTAAAGTCTGACCATAAAATCTACCTGTATTATAATAATCACCGCACTAATACAGGTGGTAAAAGAGAGTTCATTACAAGTAGCCTTTCAACAAGTTGAGGTAAATACTAAAATATATACATAAAGATTGATAAAATACTGAAATTATGAATAAACAAGTTAACTAAAAAACCAAAAATACACAAGAAGATAAGTTACACAAAATAACATCAAATGTGTCATGTAGGGAATTTCTGTTTAAATTATAAGACGACTGTTAATTTTATTCTATACTACAGTGTTTTACTGTAAAATTACTACATGTCCTCTTACATCTATTACAGTTTGTCACCATATATGTGACCTGAACACAAAAACCAGCAAGGGTCATTTTTCAAAATTGATATATTATCTATATAGATATAATTATATATATGGATAATATATATATATCTAATATATTATAGATATATATAACAACAATAAATAAGATTTCCATTGATGTATGTTTTGTTAGGACAATATTTGGTCGAGATACAACTATTTGAATATCTGGAATCTGAGGGTGCGAAAAAATTAAAATATTGAGAAAAATTCCTTTACAGCTGTCCAAATGAAGTTCTTAGCAATGCTTATTACTAAGCAGAAATTAAGTTTTAATATTAAACTTAAACAGTTAAAATTACAAATATTTTTTACAGTGTAAGAAAAGCCCCACATGAAGATAATTCAAAATTACATCGTGGCAGACAAGTAAAGCAAATATTTGAAATGATAGTGGCTTTAGAATTCAATATATTGATAATGTCCAAATCATTGAAGACAAACCCATCACAGGCATGCAGTCATCATCAATCCATTTTACAATCAAGTTTCTCTAAGGTACACTTGGTGCCTCGTTCTTTCAATCAGATTTAAATTAAATGTATGTATTTAAAATGTTTAATTAACTGCACTAAATTAGCATGTTACATTTGATTTCAAAAACAAATTTTCTGGGATCCACAAGCTGTTGACTTAAAAACAGCAGATTACATGGCATTAGGAAAACTGGCCTGTACAGCTGTGACATGACTGAATGAGCACACTAATCCACTTAATTCATTCATTTATTTTAAAGACCACTGTCGTCTCACAAATTAATAACAGTGTTTTCAGTTAACTGCAGTCCCTTTGTCTCTTATTTTTAAAGTATCTGTATAGTCAATCTGAAGTCCACACAGAATATGGTGACCTCTCACCACTGAACTTCTGTTTACTACTGACTGAGTGGGCTTGTCAGGCCCACAAATTTAATTTGTGTTGGGACAACAAAGTTCTCCATTGTCATGACAAATGCTGACTGAAAGCTTCTCTCCTAAAAGGCAATGTGTGCTTGTGAACAGACACAGACTCACTAAACTGTGAGAAAATAGATGACAGTAATATGTTTACAAGAAGCACTACAAGAATGAAACAATAAAAAACAGTAGCAGGTGATTTTAGGACCTGCTTGTGTCATAGACACAGGATATAGTTAGATTAACAGTAAGCAATAACATAAATATTGTGGCACTGCTCTCCCAATAAGTTACAGTTTGTAAGAGCTGAGAATGTGATATTTACAAAACTCCCAAAACACACTGACTGTTATCCCCAGTGAAACACTTCAGAAAAAACCGCACTGTCCTGTAATGTCATATTGTCTTGCTGAAACACGTTTTCAAAATGAATGATTCTAATTCACAGTGACAAACACCCACTGATACTGTTGCAAAAGGAGAAAGGGAGGCAAAAATCAGTTGAATGTTATAAAAAAACATTTTAACCTTTAATTTTTGTCATCATTTACATGCCTGTTAACTTATGGTGAGGGTGCTTTTCATTATTTTTGGAGCCTGACAGTCCCTGGTCACCATTTTAGTGTGAATATCCTACCTAACCTCTTTTTGTATTTGACAGAGGAAGAAATGTTTTTAAAACAGCATGAAAGTGAGTATATTGTGACAGAATTTTAATTTCGGGTTAACCATCATCAGTGTTGGGAAGGTTACTTTGGAAATGTAATAGGTTACAGATTACAAGTCACCCTATTTAAAATGTAATAGTAGTGTAACTTTTTCAATTACTTTATTAAAGTAATGTAACTGATTACTTTTGATTACTTTTTGATTACTTTTCTAAATTTTTAATGAATGTTTATTTGCAACTGTTAATCATTTTCAAACATTTACACCATGCAGGGTTAACCTACAGTAGTGCTCTACACTGTCAGACTTTCAAAATCCTTCATCACTTGAATTAAGATGATCAAATTTGAACACATCCCCCACAAAATCAGACTTGAGTCCCGCCTTTTACTTTGAGATTGATCTAATGTTCAATGCAGATTTAAAATCATAAGAAATAGTTTACTTTTTTTGAACACCAAATCTTTGCATAACTACAGGAAACACTGCATCTAACAATGGTTTGGGGAAAAAAAAGTTAATTAAAAAATAATAATAAATAAAAGCATATACATCAACTCAAATACGGTTATCTAAAAAGCATGTGTCCTATTGTGTACTAAACTCCTAAAACATTGGTTTCTCTTTGTATATGATATGATGATAGTTTTCTCAAAATAAGTAAAATGCTCATGAAGTGACTCAGAGCAGTTCTAGAGATTGTTTATGTGTTCATGTGTTCATATTTTGAGGCGGCAGAGGCTGAAAACACTGTGAGCTTCAGTAGGCCTATGTGTAGTAAATGAAACCGCATGTCTGCGCCATTCATTTACATGAGGGGCGGACTGGGAAAAAAATTCAGGCCGGGAAATCTCACACTCACAACAAATTCTGAAACATGGACAAACCTATTTTTTTGTATGGACCTCACATAAAAAAGGTTTAAATCCTTAGGTTGGGGACATGCAAAATAATTAAAAGTTGTCTCCTGAACTGCGCCTTCACTTCCATTTTTCTTTTCAGTTTCTTTATTTTGCCCTGATATCTATCTCTCTCATGACTTTAATAATCAAGATTTAACAAAACTATACTTTCTGAATTGCCTACATGTCAAAATTAGTACATCACAACAATATTTTATAGAAAAATCCTAATACTGAACATGTGTCATGTTTTTCCCTTACAAAAATGAACCATGCTTTTATTATAGTAAAAGTACAATAACCATGTTTTGTTTTTTGCAAATGGATTACCATTTGTATTTAGGTTACGACAAACTATGAGGGTAGACAAAAAAACATGTTTAACAATAGTAATTGTCACGGAAACACCTGCCTCACCAGCCGAATCAGCCCCCTACACCCGCTCAAAATCACCTGATTACTGATCACGGACACATGCACCCACTTACCACACCACTCAAATACTCACTCACCTCAGTCACTCGTCGGCTGGTCTCAAGGTTACAAGATTCGCTCTGGAGGACCAAAGTGCCAACCCCAGATATGACTGTGTTCTCTGCTTCCATTTATTCCTAAGTTGATTCTTTTCTGTTGGAAGCTACTCCTAAGTTCCTTTGAATAAACTCCCCGACTTGCGTTAACCTGTCTGTTTGCCTCTTTGTCCCGGAGGTGACAAGTAACCATTGTCTTTGGATTTATAGTAAAATCATTATTAATTTTCATAAGGGTTGTGTTGTTTGCCCTAGCTCCCCCTAAACCCATTATAAAATATGATTATTTGTCTGCTAAATTACTACTGTAACATTACAATAGATAATGATGTCCTTTTATACAGTATTGAGTGATGACTGATGAGCAATGGGCTGCTAATGCTTAACTAAGTAAACAAAGACAAAACTACAAAAGCATATTTACAGATGAAACAGACCTGCACTTGAAACCCTGAACAGTAGTTTTGCTTCTCTGCTCCACCTGTGCGCTTCCACAGTCCACTCCATTCTCTCTCTCGCATTGATTACTCTGATCTGATCCAAATCGTTTGGCGGAGGCGCGGAGAGCGCGCGAGTCGAAGCATTGCCACGACTAACCGATTCATTATTTATTAGAGATTTAATTATCGAATGGCGAATTTGGAAATAATCGCTTTAGTACATTCGGCAGCAGTTATACAATAATAATATTAAAATAGCGGGCCAAATCGGCTGCCAGGCCACCGGGAATTGTCCCGGTTCTCCAGATAGCCAGTCCGCGCCTGATTTCCGCAGAACGTGCAGGATTCATATATTGTCTTTTTGCGGATTAATTTTCACAGACAATAGTCCATATCGCGTTTTGATTCAAGTGTACTGACCTACTTTTGATTTATTGGTCCAAAATGTGGCATATTCTGTCTGCGTTAGGCTATAGGAATTCCGTTTTTATGACTGGATTCTACAAACCAGTCTGTGTTTTCCTTTATTATTCCTTTATTATTAAATTATAGGGCCGAGTAGTCAGTGCAATTTGGGAAAGAAACCAATTAAATTTGTATGTGGATGTGTGTAAATATTCAAATGCAATCCCCTTTGTAATCTTTAACATTTTCATAAGTAACTAATTTAATTACACATTTTTTTCTAGTAACTAACTGATTAGTTACATTTTTGTAATTAAATTATGTAACGCCGTTACATGCAACTAGTTACTCCCCAACACTGACCATCATATTATAACATTTTGTCTCAGTTTATACAGTCATTATTAAATTCGAATCAAAGAAAATAGGCCAACTATAAAATCTGCAGTGACAAAAGTACACCAGCTGGAGTACCATTCCCTGCACAATCCTTCTGCAGCAAACAGGGCATCTCTACACATCTTAACTGTTACCAGCAAACCTGAAATCCAAGCTTCTTCATGGCCTCATTGTATTTGATTTGAAATAATCTAGCACTGAGTGCATGACTAAAACGTATTGACTGGGTGACAGCATGAATGTCTTCACGGTTTGTTTTATGGATAGTTATTTACTGTTCAGGAGTTTTCAATATATGTGTCAAATGGAAACTGTTAGTGTGACCTTATGGGCAAGTGTGCCTAACATGGTAGAGTTGCACGTTGATGTGCCAAAGAAGGTCTCTAATTTCTAATATATGAAAAAGAAAATGAGATGGGAAGCAAGGGTGGCATGCAAAGAGAGAGAGAGAGAGAGAGAGAGCATGACATGATTTGTGTCGGGAAAAATTAATTATGACAGAGTATGAGCCCCATGTGTATTGGTGTTCTCAGAATTAACACACATAAACACAAGGGGTGCTTTAAGCTCTTTCCCACACACACACACACACTAACGACACTTGTCACTGAATATGTGTTAATTGCATGACTATAATTAATCCCTTTCTCTCATCTGTAAGAGAGGGTATGTAAGCTTATTCATTAATTTATAAGTGTAAAGGAGATGCAGCAGAATGCGTGACCATAATACAGCTTTGATAATACTATGGTTATCATAAAATATTTATCATAAAAAGATAATATCATAAAAATATAACATTAATAAAAACAAGTTGTGTGTAAAACAATCTTTTTTATTCACAATATCGTCAGTGTGAATGTGTTAATCATATGCTTATGCTTTTACCTAATATGGAATTGTAGTGGTTTTGCTTTTTCAGTGTGATGAAGAACGTAATAACTAGAAGCATAAAAGTAGCAGCACAGGTAGGCTAGCAGTCAGATGTGTTCTTATTTATCAGTAAAATTATGAAGTGTTTCGGATGTTTAAAAGTGAAGTCATTTTCTTTTTTAGGCCAGAGAAGAAAAAAAACAGAAAGGAAGAAAAGGAGAAAGAAAGGAATAAAGAAGAATATTGTATAACTCTACCAATGTCTTATACAGTATGTGCTGAACACAGTAAACCATGTGTCTTTATAACTGAGCCCAGAAAAATAATGTATGTCTAGAAGAGAAGGGGACCAAGAACTGAACCCTGGGGCACCCCATGCTTAATATGTATCTGAGATTGGGTATGAGTGTTGGAGAAAAAGCTTATAAAAGATGAGAGTGGATATGATCTAGAGAACAGGTTGTAGGACAGTTGGAGATTAGACTTCAGTGTCTGCATGAGGAAAACTGGGGATTGCATTTGGGTGGTTGTGGGTGTTGAAAACTCATTGATGGTGACCACCTTATCAGTGAAAGAGTCAGAAAGGTGGTGGGAAGAGGGAGAGGAGGGCAGAGGAGAGAGGTGAATGTTGTCTGTGGGTGTCTGAAATGCTGCTGGTCTTCTTGTGCTAGTATGTGACACTGGCATTGGAAACACTAGAGGAGAAAGTGGAGAAAAGAGATTGATATTTGCTCAGGTCAGCTTGGTCTGTTGACTTGTGCCATTTTGTCAGCAGCCCTGAGCTTAGTCTGATGGCCATGAAGAGTCTCAGAGAGCCAGATGCTGGAGGGTGTCAGAGATGTTTACCTGGAGATGAGCGAAACCTGATTTGTAACCTTTGCTTACATTAAGCCAAGTCAGACTGAAGCCTGGATCTAGGCTTCATAGAATTATGCTCATGTCTAAGGATCTCCAACCCTGCTCCTGGAGAGCTACCGTCCTGCAGACTTTCATTCCAAACCTACACTATCACACCTGTCTGTAATTATTAAGTAACCCTGAACCACTTTGATTTGGTGGTTCAGGAGTGTTTGATTGGGGTAGAGCTGAAATATTTATGGCGGTAGCTCCAGGAGCAGGGTTGGAGATCTCTGCTGTATAGTCTTTGAATGAACAAATTCTTTCTCCCATCAAACATTTTTTTTTCTATGGCAACCAAAAAGGAAATGTCATTATCTTGTCGCATAGACCTTTTAAAGTCTTTACACCGCATACCATCCCATACTTTCTCACTAAATTGATCCACAGCATTTTATCCCCTCTAATAACACAGCTTGAATTACAACATTTCAAAGCTTCACAAAGGCCAAGAAGAATTTGAGAAAGCTCTTGTATATAAGATTGACCCTATACATACATTTATTTTATGATTTTATCTTGGTCATTTCTGTAATGTGCTGATCGATATCTTTGCCAACAAGCAGGGTATTGAATTCATTTTAAACTTGATCCAACTGAACATGACCTTATGCAGGCTAATTTTTATATTTGACTAACCTTTGTAACTATGAAGAGTGCATTCACAGCACATGCTCCTCTCAAGCTAATACAATTAAAAATCAGCCCTATGCTGTGTTAATAAGCCATCCATTCAAAGTTAAGCTTAAAAATTAAAGAAAAGAAACTGTATGGATAATTTAAATTACGTGCCTGTTTTAATCACGTTTACTGTAATAAAATGCAATCTATAATATGCAATGTCCAGTTAGAACTATAATATGAGTATATTATACCAATAAAATATATGTTTTTAAGCACTGTTTAAATTTAATTCTTCCTCTCAACATTTAAACCATCCATGCAAATTTTAACTGAAAAATATGAACATTTATTCGGTTTATGATTTAGTTACTCTCCATACCTATTCCTAAATATGACTGGATTTTAATAGGGGTATAAAACAACTTCTCCTTTCACCCAAATTTCACAGAATATTAAATATTTAGTATTTTTTTCTGTAGTTCGGTTTAAAAATTGTAGCTGACCTGATGTGGTAAGATTTAAAATCATTTTAATGTCATTCATTTCAGGTCAAACCATTTATATGTGTGCAGTGTACCCAAATATGAAACAGGAAAGAATGTTTGTACCAATTTTATCTGGCTCCCTTAAAGCCCTGTGGTTGCCTACTAGTGTGTGTGTGTGTGTGTGTGAGTGTGTGTGAGTGTGTGTGAGTGAGTGTGTGTGTGTGTGTGTGTGTGTGTGTGTGTGTGTGTGTGTGTGTGTGTGTGTGTGTGTGTGTGTGTGTCGCGGTTGTGTGTGAGAGTTTTAAAGGTAATCTGTCTCTGTCCTTGTCTGGGATTTGAGCTGAAGATTAGGAAATATCAAGATGAAGATGTCAGAGACCCTAGGGGCAAGACAAGCCCCTTCACCTGCCAATAACACACACTCACACAGTTCTAGCATTACCACACACACATACTCCTGTGAAAATGGCTATCCACTAGGGTTTTGAGGGCTGTTTTGTCCTACACAGGCAGTCAAGGTGAAATTAAAACCCCAGCAAGATTTCCGAAGTCAAGCGCTGACAGAAATGAATATGTAAAGCCTTCATACATTCACTCCTGTCTGTAAAATTGATGTTTATAAAAATGCACACAGTATGAGCCTGTAAATTACCACCATTGTTGTCCATTGCTGTTTGTCTTAACTTCAACAGCTTATCTTAAAGGGATAGTTCACCTAACATGATAAAAATTATTAAAAAAAAGAAAATGAATTATTCAAACATTAAAATAATTTAATGAATATCTGGTTGGGTGAATTTGACACAACTGCTGTACATCATGACTCACTTTAGTGCTAATTAAAGCACCCAAGCATGTCAGTAACAATTCTTCTTATTTTCTCCATAGGGTAACTGATTTTGAACAATTTATAAACCTTTAAAAACAGACCTATTGTGTGCTCCGAGGTTGTTAATCGAGGGTATATAATGTAGTTAAAGCAATCAGCCTGCATTATTTTAACTTCTTTTTTAAATTGTGTTCAACAGGGCAATTCGATATGAAAAAATACATTAATAGAAGATAAATCTTCAAAGAGCAGCGGCAAACTACTCTATTGTAGTACTGTGCTCTGGTGAAATATTGCTTTTCTTAGCCTCAAAACCAGGTATGGACAAGAAAGTATAAAAAAAATCACATACATACTTGCATTGTAATCTAATTTTGCCAGACAGGCTGTCGGGTAAGTGATTGTCTTATGAGCGAGTCATTGAATCATTTACTCAACCTATTCATTTAATACACTGATGAATTCATTAACACCACTACTGTATGTTGCTCTGAGACACAATGGCTGATTGAGCGAGTCATTGAATCATTTACTCAAACAGTTTGTTAAATACATTGTGTGTTGCTTGGAGACAGGGTCTGATTCTGCATTGGCTTCCTTTGGAACTATTTTTATTGGCGGAATTGGCAAGTTCTTATTTATTTAACTGTTGAAATGTAAGCAGTCACGTCACATTCACAATTGTGCTGTTGGCCTGATTATAAACCTGTGATTGCCTGCGGCTAGATTTATGTTATTGTTGCTACCATTAGTGAGTCTTGGCTACTAAAACTCTCTCCTATGTAAGCATCCATTGCAACCAGAAGAGAGGACACACTGTCCAGCAATAGGGCCAATACATTATTCATTTCGGTGAGCTCCCAATCTCAGGTTTGGGTACACACATGGGAGTCTGTGTGTGGGATGTTGAAACCCGAACTTGTTTGCCCTCTCCTCCACCCGCACTTACAAATGGAAAAAAAAGAGATTGATTATCGTCTTCTTTTTGGTCTATTGATCGTTAGACACAGAAGTTGTAGTAAATACTCGGAACTACAATAACAGAACATGAGCCTGGACCCAAGAGACTAACACGAGCGAAGCTCTCTCAGCCAAGCACACCATTCGGTTGTACAGAGCTAAACAACGGATCTTAATGCAGTAAACACATTCTTAAGTATGTTACTCTGTCCTCTCTTTCTATCACTGCCTTACTTTAAAATTATGGGCCATATAAAACTATTTTTCAATGTTTCCCATGTGAAAATCTTATTAACAGCTAGCTTAGAATACGTGTCGTTGCAGATTGCATGTTTGAGCGTTTTATGTAGTGTTATTGTTGATGTTGCTCATGCACATGTTTTTAATGTGTCGGTTGCAAGATAAATATTGGTTTATGCCAGTCCCATTGCGTCATGTTTATGTTTTATGAAGCACTTCACTCTGATTTCACTGTGTCAGATGCTACATCAAAGTCTAGTTCAGTTATAAAAATATTTCATGTTATTTTTTTATTCATACTGCAACTTGGCTGTCACTGGCTGCCATGCATGTGGCCAGATAAATTATAGATGCAATGAATATCATAGTTATGGCATATGTTTGATCTGAGTAAGTGTCGAATGAGGTCTGTCCATGAAGTTGCTATGGAGGGGTCAGATTAGTAGTATATAGGACAGTATTGCAACAGCTCCAGATCAGAGTCAATAAATCACATAGTACACACACAAGCTCACACTTTGCAACATGTTTACCGGCGTTGTGAAATATATACTGTATATAGGGGTGCTTAAGGGAAATGAGACACACAGTTGCAAATGTATAAGCTTATACATTTGAAAGAGCATGTATTTTCTTTATACAACAGCTGCTGAACTTCATCTGGGTGCATGTCTGTGCACCCAGGTTTGTGAATTCAGCTGCAGAGATAATGTTATCATGTCCACCATATGTCTTAAGACATCAGCAAATTACAGCTTTGCATGCCTGGCCTATAGTCAACACCATAACAACAGCAGATGGCCAATCTCTGTTTTAGTGCACTCACACACACCAGCACACACACCTGCATTATAAAGAGTGCACTATCACAGGAATCTCTCAGATGCTGCCTTGAAAATGTTGATTAGTTTTTGTCTTTTTTGTGTATTTTTAGCTAAACATAATGAAAGAAAACATTCTCCTTTGATTTAATTGCATGTAAATGTGTGTGAAATTGGTAAGGAACAGATCACAGTGTTAAAGGCACCATTGTGATATAAAAACATTAACCTCACAGTAGGTTCAAAAGACTTATACTCACTTATTGTTTTCAGTCAAACTGAAAAGCCTTCATCAGCTTCTGGAATAGTTCTCCCCAAAATTAACAACTTGCCTTCATGATGTTTAAAACCTGGTATGATTTTCTTTCTTTTGTGAAACACAAAACATGTTTATTTTATTTGTTTCAACAGAATGCCCCAGCTGTGAACTGGATCTGTCAAGCTCTAAAAATCAGAATCATAATGTGCATTATTCTCCAAGTGTGCACAAAAGCACAAGGAATTGGGTATAATTTTCAGAAGCTGTAGGTACTTATATACATATAAATACATAGACACAAGAAAATAAAGATAAAGAAGTAAAAGTATGATTAAATAAAAACATAATATACATCTAGAAAAATTAAATAAGTAGAATTAACGTAAAAAAAAAATAGTAAAGCAACAAAATCTTTGGGTTGCAAAATGTCAGAGATGAAAAATAAAAATGAAAAATGTAATTTCTCAAATTTAATTAAAAGGTTTATTGGTGGGCACTTGTATTTGCATATTTTTGACAGGATTTACTACAAGTGTGTTGGTGTTTCTTGCACCACTTTTCAGCATGATGTGCTCTTTTAATGAAACATTTAAAATGCTAATAAAACCTATGAGTTTGAATCAGTCTTTCTGACATATTCTTCAGTGAATTACTTGAAGCTGTCAGTGCCATCACGAAAGAAAAAAATATATTCTGAGATATACCTCACCATCAAGTTTTTGCTCATGGTTATTTTGCATGGTTATTTATTTTGGTCTCATTATTCTTTCTACGCATTATAAAGATTATACATCTTTAGGTGGGTTCTAGCACGAAAAGTTTGGGTGCCTTACATCTATCATAAATAATGATTTAATTTGCCTGTTCCTCACACAAAGTTATTGTAAGACTAAGATTCTAAGTTTAATGGGCTATTTTTATGGTGGTTTTTGGACCGATAGCCCTAGAGCTGAATCTCTTTCATTGTATGGAGAACATTCTGCTAAATCATTAGTTTTATGTTCCATCTGAAAATAAAAATATACAGAGTTTGAATTAAATGAAGGCGTGTAGATTCGTGAAGGTATGTGGAACATTTTCATTTTGAGGTGAACTATCTCTTTATGAATCGGTCCAATTAACTCACCAGAACAACCTCATATTTTTCACTAATAATTACCGTACCTATGACTTGAATCCACTGTAATTTGTTAGCAAGTGTTGTTTTGTTCTCTTATTAGGACCTGTGCACTCTGAGGAATGTATACTGTGGTGTTAAATAAAATCACATTCCTCGTAGCTCATGCTCTGAATTAATTTAGCTTTTTAAGTGAGCTATTAGTCCTAATGACACTACAGTGTGTATTGCCAAGCAACCTTTAAATCAAATAAACACAAAAAATGAGCCTACAAGTCATTTCAGAGTAACAACAATTTAAAAAGTGAGAGAACTTCAGTACAACACTGTACAGTGCTTGGCTAAATGTGTTCATGGCAAAAACTGGAAAGTTCCTGGAGTCACTGGCACAGGGTGAGGAATTTTATTTTTGGAAAATAAGCATTTATTCGCTGTATATGCAGACTACTGCACACATTGCTACCCTGAGAAATAGAGTGAATCATCAACCTTATGAGAATTTGTAACCATCTATACTTAAACTTCAGCTATTCAGAACATGAATATGCCAACCGACTCACTCGTTGGAAAATATAGTGTAAGCTAGAGAGAAATTAGCTCAGTTTTGATCAGGCTGCTGAGTACAAGCACACAGATATGGATGTATCTGCCCTCCTTACACTCACACACACTCACTCAGGCTGACAATGTGTAATCCATTAGCAGGGTTTCATATAGCAGTCCGATGGGTCTTCAGAGATCAGTCTTGTCTAAAATAAGAGCACTTTTAGCAATCTCTAGAGCACACGGCAAGGACATCACTCAGTTTACCATCACAGACACCGCTTGCTCTTAATACTTCACAGACAGAAGAGTTCACTTGTTAGTTTTTATTAAACATTTCCATCATTATCTGTGTTAATGTGTGGTCAGAAATTACTTTTGGTTGGAAAAACATGTGCGCACACACTTGCAAAGCTTTTACCAGTGTTCCCACATTCTGCTCTTAATGCCTCAGTTTGTTCAAATGTCATGAACTGAGGTCATTTTAAGCACTATTTTATGACCATGTTCACCATTAATGAGGGGCTCACGATGAACATGCTACATATGATCTGTTCCCCCCTTCCCATCAAACATATTTTATGATGGAGTTGAGGTAGCCATTTTGTTTTCTCGAGCCTGTAAATGTCAAAATATTTGGGGGTCAGTCTTGGTGTATGTGGTGGCAGCGACTTTATCCTGTTACATTTCAGATCACGTTCATCAAAGAGCTGCAATGGATAACACCCCTAAATGAAACCAGCACAACAGCAATCACACAGTCTCTGTGTGTGTATTTTTGTAAGAACTGTAATTACTTTTGTTATATTTTCAGTCTTTCCATTAACAACATCAAAACCAAAGCGTGCAGTGATGAGTTAACGTTTCAGAAATGTGTGTGTGTGTGTGTAACTGTTTTTCTATTCTGGTGGGGACTTAAACCTGAATACACACAGACTCATGGGGACTCACGTCACGGTGGGGACCTAAATTGAGGTCCCCACGGGTAAGCAAGCTAATAAATCACACAGAATGAGTTTTTTGAAAATCTAAAAAAGTTTCCTGTGAGGGGTAGGTTTAGGAGTAGGGATGGTGTAGGGCAATAGAATATAAGGTCTGTACAGTAAAAAAAACATTATGCTTATGGAGAGCCCCCACAAGGATAGCAAACCAGACGTGTGTGTGTTTGTGTGAGGCGAGTTGTGTTTTATATTATATATGTGTGTGTTTGCTCATGTGACAGAGAAACACAAAAAAGTCACTCAAAGGCCCCACTTGCAGCTTATATTAAAACCCCTCCCCCAATCCCTTTTCTATTAAAGAAAATAGTATTTTTATAAATTTTGAGTGTATGCTGATCATGATGGTGTCCGGAACAGACAATCACTGCCTACTCACTTATCAATCAATCTTTGTGCTAAAAGCGCATGTGTGCACAAGATTTCACTGAACATCTTCTTCATGCAACATGAAGTGACACTGCAGCTTGACTAAAATAACTATTATTGTTTTATTAAAACTGTCATTTATCACAAGATTCAAATCTAAGGTTATTTGGAAGCTACAGTACACGGTGCCAGATTTCTGTACTGAAATCCATGTGTTAATGCCAGGTGTAAATGGGACCAAATTAATGCATTTATTAATTTGGATTATTAACCAGAGCAGCAGGTAATTTAATGTCTTTCAACTGGGAAATGTGTGAGTGGATTGAGGAGTACTTAATAGGCACTGCTATTTGTTATTTATGAGTAATTTTATGAGTGCATATGTATGTCACTCACAATGAAACATAACATTTACATGACTTGATCTGTCTTACAGTACAACATCAGAAAGTAGCAAGACTATTATAGGTAAAGTTGCACATGCCCATATTTTCTGCTATCTTAAATACCATAGCTATCCTATCTACAACTGCTGCCCAGAACACAACAGTCTTCAAAGGGTGAGATTGCTGTGAATTGTAATTATTACGTTTTTTACTGTGGTGATTGTACTGCTGTTTACTGTTTATCCACCTCAGTTTCATCTTGATGACATTTCTCTTGTTATTTTTGTCATTGTGTGTGAATACGAGAGAAAACAATTTTTATTTTTGACCTGGTTAGGGCCTATTAGTCATAACTCATAATGCAACATAAATCATGTGCATTTTGAGATATTCTGGTTTGTTTAAAAAAAATATATATATCTTTCCTCTATGCAACCAGTCTCTGTCCCTTCAGCTGAAAAACACCCCCACAGCATGATGCTGCCACCACCATGCTTCACTGTTGGGACTGTATTGGGCAGGTGATGAGCAGTGTCTGGTTTTCTCCACACATATCGCTTAGAATTAAGGCCAAAAAGTTCTATCTTGGTCTAATCAGACCAGAGAATCTTATTTCTCACCATCTTGGAGTCCTCCATGCGGGCTTTCATGTGTCTTGCACTGAGGAGAGGCTTCCGTCGCCACTCTGCCATAAAGCCCCGACTGGTGGAGGGCTGCAGTGATAATTGACTTTCTACAACTTTCTCTCATCTCCCGACTGCATTTCTGGAGCTCAGCCACAGTGATCTTTGTGTTCTTCTTTTCCTCTCTCACCAAGGCTCTTCTCTCCTGATAGCTCCGTTTGGCCGGACGGCCAGCTCTAGAAGGGTTCTGGTCGTCCCAAACCTCTTCCATTTAAGGATTATGGAGGCCACTGTGCTCTTAGGAACCTTAAGTGCAGCAGAAATGTTTTTGTAACCTTAGCCAGATCTGTGCCTTGCCACAATTCTGTCTCTGAGCTCTTCAGGCAGTTCCTTTGATTCTCATGATTCTCATTTGCTCTGACAATGCACTGTGAGCTGTAAGGTCTTATAAAGACAGGTATGTGGCTTTCCTAATCAAGTCCAATCAGTATAATCAAACACAGCTGTCTCAAATGAAGGTGTAGAACCATCTCAAGTATGATCTGAAGAAATGGACAGCACCTGAGTTAACTATATGAGTGTCACAGCAAAGGGTCCGAATACTTAGGACCATGGGCTATTTCAGGTTTTCTTTTTTAATAATTCTGCAAAAATGTCAACAATTCTGTGTTTTTTTTTGTCAATATGGGGTGCTGTGTGTACATAATGAGGAAAAAAAATGAACTTAAATGATTTTAGCAAATGAGGCTGCAATATAACAAAGAGTGAAAAATTAGGGGTCGAATAGCTTTCCGTACCCACTGTAATATATATTATATATATATATAAATTATATATCTATTTGTACAACTAAGGCTCTGCTCGTCCATGGTAACATAAGCCCAGTCAGTTTATAGCTGAGTACCTTCACTGCAAACACACACACACACACACACACACACACACCATACACACACGTAGATTGTCAGAGTCTCTCATTACTAAACAATTAAAGCATTTAGCATACAGCTAATGGGCATGTAAGGTCGAGTGTGAGATCTCAGTCACCGTAACAGTCACACACACACACATTAGAACGCTGCAGCAATTAATGTGATATTTATGCCACAGGGCATTTAAGACTATGAATCATTTAGCTTCTGCCAGAGTGAGTCAAGTCACTATTAGTATAATTCTTAGCTTTATTAATGCAGTAATTGTTATTTGACAGTCATTCCCCATATTTTACTCATAGTGTCTTTACTCCCAATATAAGGACATTAGTGCATTTGAGGGTAAATGCATCGAGAGTGAGTTCCAAAGTGCATTTATAGTACGATGCCTAAGTACATTTATGCTAGCCGAGAGTACATTTAGACTAACGCTGTCTAGATGTGCAGTTCAGGGGTTAAAGCACGTGAGATGGTGTGTTTGTCAGTTTGTCTACAGTATGCGAAACAGACATGAGTGTATTTGTAGTAGAGTTCATAAGTTCATTTAGACGGTGCCTTCAGTAACTTCAGTATGCTAATGCAGTGTGGGCCATTATCTGAGCATTTGAGCTATGTGAAAAGGTCTGAGAGATGAATTCACTGCCAGTATGCTCTCGGGGTAAAATCACAATTTCTGAAAGAAGGGAAGAAAAGGCTCGAAGCTGTCCTTTAAACTGGACGCTTAATATGTGTCTGAATTGCTAAGGTGCTCCAGGTCAGAGTACACTTGATAAATGAGCATGAATTTTTATGAGAAGAAAGAATGTTGAAGCATATTTTAAATAAATAAATGAATAAACAAATAAAAACAGTTGGAATGCTTTTATCAAACTGAATCTCTCTCCCTTGTGCATATACATACACATCCATCCTAACAAAAATGTCAGTTATAGATTAAATTCCTGTGATTTTAATTCCTTTTTTGTGAAGCCACATTTTGATAAAATAAGCTGTCATGAACTGTAGTGCACACTTAAAGTATATATTTTTATTATAGTGGTTTGAAAATGCATCTTCCTTCACATGGAATTTCTGAAAGGTCTCATTCCTGAACCATGACTCTGATTTGTGTTGCGTTAGGAGATCACTGAAAAAGAAAGGGTAAAGAAAGAGAAGACATAGACAACAGTGTGTCAACCAGAGTAGATGATTAGAAACACTCAAGAAGGAATCTTAAAATTCTAGAAAGCCTTCAGAATCAAAGATCCGTTAAAGAGAAACAGAGACAAAAAATGTATTAATTAAAATACATAAAAAATTAAACACAGAATGCCTATTTAAAAATAAAAAAGGCCTTTAGAAATGGAAGAAATTTAAAGGTCATGATACTCCAAGCAAAAGCAAATAATAAACTGGTGTGATGTAATTTCCAACAAAATCAGACCAAAACAAAGTTAATTTGGAGTTTGTTTCAGGAGTTCAAAGCATATTGCTAAAGCGGACTTTCCAGAAAGTTTGCTCCAGCTGGTAATAGAGGTTGCACTAATTTCTGCTAGTCACTAATAATCGAGTTACTCGACTAATCTAGGTTTTTGTTAGTCAAAAATGAAAAAAAAAAATTCATTAAAAAGAATGGTTAGTTACTTATAGTTCCCTTTCAGTCAGTCATGTTCTATATTACGTCAGTCGTGACTGACAAATTGGGATCTCCCCGGAGAGCCTAATCACCTTTGAGTGTTAACTAAACAAGCCAATGACAGTTTGGCGTGAGTAGAAGAGTTTCGCCACGCGCACCCCTCCCCGCAGCGCGGGTATAAAAGGAGAGCGCATGCAAATGCACATCAGCTTTTCGCTTCGGAGCCAAGCCTTCTACTAGGACGAATCTCCGCGAGTGTTTGGAAACAGCTGTCGTTGGTGTTACGGCGTGTCAGCGGGTGTTGCCATTCAGTGCTGCTCATCTTTTGTGTGCTGCAGCTTCCATTCTGCGGTCTTGTCGCGACCTCCCCTGGGCGCTTCAGCGTTCTCTCTAAAAGAGTGTTTCCATTTTTCCAAATATCTAAAAGAGCTCCACGAGCGACGGGCGTTTTTTTAAAGATGGCTTCCCGCTCGTGCGTTTCTGGATGTGGTCGCTTCCTGGCTTCATCTGATGGTCATGATCACTGCCTCTCGTGCTTGGGCTTACAGCACGCTGAAGCAGCGCTCATGGATGAGTCATGTTCTCAGTGCGGGAACATGACCATCGCGACGTTGCGGTCTAGATACCTCCTAATTAGGGGGTATCCCCCTTGCCATGCCTCCGTTCAGCTCCTCACGGGTCTCGGAGGGCTACTTCGGTTATGGTCAGGGAGATCATAGGATCACGTAGATCGTTCCTCCCCGTCGAGTATCTCCGGCGGGCCTCATTCCTCTACGCATGCGCACCGCCTGGGGTTCCCGGACTAGTTTTGCTGTTCCTCCTCGGAAGGGCGGGGCCCAGCCTCTCATGGGAGTGCAGGCAGATGACAGATGTCGATCGCTGCATCGGAGGGTGAGCTAGGCTCTGGAGATGAGGATTCGACTGCGCTGCCAACGTCAGGTAGAGTGGCGTTGCCCGAGACAGATCCAGAGCTGACCGCTATGCTTCCCCGGGCCGCTGAGAGCGTCGGGCTGCACTGGAGGCCTCCTCCTTCTCCCAAACGCTCGCGGCTGGACGATGGTTCCTGGTGGGCGCAAGCCGTCGTTCGGCAGCCGTCCCGTGCCTCGTCCATTTCCCGGAATTGCATGAGAGTTACTAGTTTTGGAAGGCCCTTTTTCTTTCTGCCCAAACAGACTTGGTGCCTCCTCCGTCCTCACCACCCTCGACGTGGGGGCGGCCCAAGGGTATGTGGACAACCCTCCGGTCCATGACATGCGGCTGCCCACAAGGTGCTGACCTGCTGGAGGGGTAGTTCCGCGCCTTCGTCCGGCCCTGTAAGTCTCGTCCGCCTCTGACCTGGTGCTAAGGCTTACAGTGCTGCGGACCGGCCTTGCTTCCGCCATGCACGTCATGGCCTCCTGCAAGGCCACCATGCCAAGGCGTTTAAGCAGTTTGCACGAGGGGTTGCTGACCCAGGTGTGCTGCAGAACTGCGCACCATTGCGACGGACCTCGCGCTAGGGCGAGCGAAAGTCCACAGCGTGGGCCCGGGTCAGACGATGTCACAATTGAGTTTTCGCATTAGCCGCCACCGATGGTCTGACCTTGGCGAGATTGAGGAGAGGCCGACAAGCAGCTTCGCTATCCGTGGACTCCGCCTATCTACCGCCAGGCCGGCCTCTTGTTCGGGAAAAAGAAGCCGGTGGAGGGCTCTGCCCAACAGTTCTACGCCGCGCAGAAGTAGACGGAGGCGTTTCGACACATCCTGCCCTGGCGGTCTGCGGCTGTCGCCCCACCGCCGGCTGCAGCCCCTCTGTCTGCTTGTCGCCGAGAGTGCCCTCCTGCGGCCTCCATCTCCGCTCCGGCGCGGCCACAACAGCTGCCTTCACAATGGCCGCAGCGTGGAGCTGGCTGCAGGAAAGCGGCGCAGCCCTTCTCCGCCCCTGCCAAGCCCGTGAGGCACCAGGGCAGGCGGCATCCCTGGGACGGGCGACCCGGAGTTCTTGGATCCTGCCCTTCAGGAGGTGGTGACCACACCACTCCTTCCCCCGGAGAAGGGCCGGGTGGAGAATCTTTTGTTTCCCCCCCTGTTTTTTTCTGTTCTGCCGTGGTGCCCAAAACCTCAACAGAAGAGCGGGTTTCTTTTTCTCCGGGTTCCAAGAGGGCGAGGATGGCGGTGCACGGCCGTCCCCCTCTCCTTTCGCCTATGGGCAGCAGGGTCCGGTTCAAGGATGCTATGCCTCCTCATGAGCCCCCTGCCAGCTGTGGAGCCAGGTAAGTGGCGCCGCGCACTCAGACCCCACCCTGCGACGCGCGGCCTCCCGGGTTGGGTCCCTGTGTTCCACTTCGCTGCCCGCTGCGGGTACGTTGGTGGTTCCCCTAGTCCCACTTGTTCGGTCGCTGGGGGCCTGGTTAGTGTGCCCCAGGCCGTCTCGCTGGCTCATGAGACCCATCAGACTCGGCTACGCGATTCAATTCACCCGGCGCCCCGAAGGGGGATTCTTCAAGGGGCATTCGGTTCACCTCTGTGCTGGTCAGGGATGCTCCTGTCTTGCGTGCAGAGATCGCGGTCCTGCTGGCGAAGGACGCGATATAGTCGGTCCCTCCAGCCGATATTATGTCACTGTTTTTACAGCCCTTACTTCATTGTACCCAATAAAGGCGGTGGGTTACGACCAATCCTGGACCTGTGCGTGCTGAACCGGGCCCTTCACATGCTCCCGTTCAGGATGTTGACGCAGATACGCATCTTTCAATGCGTCCGTCCTTCGATTGGTTCTCAGCGATCGACCCCAAGGACGCGTACTTTCATGTCTCAAATTCTCCCTCGACACAGGCCGTTTCTCCGCTTTGCGTTCGAAGGGCGAGCATATCAGTACAAGGTCCTCCCCTTCGGGCAGTCTCGAGCGCAGTTGTGCGAATACAGGGACACGGTGCTCAGTCACCTCAGCCGGTTGGGGCTTCGGGTCAACTGGGAAACGAGCAAACTCTCCCCGGTGCAGAGGATCTCTTTTCTCGGCATGGAGCTGGACTCGGTCACCCTCTCAGCACGTCTCTCAGTAGAGCATGCACAGTCGATGCTAAACTGCCTGGGGTCCTTAAAGTGCAAAACGGCGGTTCCACTGAAACAGTTTCAAAGACTCCTGGGGCATATGGCATCCGCAGCAGCTGTCACGCCGCTCGGGTTGCTTCATATGAGACCGCTTCATCGTTGGCTTCACGACCGGGTCCCGAGATGGGCATGGCGACACGGCACATACCGGGTTTCAGTCACCCCGTTCTGCCGTCAGACCTTCAGCCCATGGTCAGATCTTGCCTTTCTTCGGACGGGGGTGTCCCTAGGGCAAGTATCCAGGCATGTTGTTGTATCAAAAGATGCCTCTGCCAGGGGCTGGGGTGCCATGAGCAATGGGAATGCAGCTGCTTATTTCCACACTAACCCCTTATTATTTTCCACATAATGTATATTTTTGTTTCTCCTCTATGCCCCGCCTTTTGAAACACGTCGATTTTTACAAAGCTCATCGTCTGAAAAAGCGAGGTGTGCTGTGATTTGCCAGCTATCCAGTGTGTTGTGATTGGCTGAATACCTCAAGTGTTTGACGGAAATGTTACGCCCCTCACATATTGGGATGATGCCCTGTCAGGCCGGAGCGACGAAACAAAACATTAAAACCCATTACAAACGAGGCATTTGTTGTATCCAGTGGGTACATAATTACGGATTATAAAGACTTATATTGTCTTTTTACGCATTGCATTGCATCGTTGCATCGCGCCGCGTAAACATAAACTCTGTCTGCATTTGTGATCAGAAAAATGACAAACAACAAGCACTACTCTAAACTGCTCAAAACTCGCGTTTGAATCATCGGTGGCAAATCCTTTAAATATGAAAATTACTTACAGACTGTGAGTCAGAACTGCATTTTAGTCTAACGTTACTCTCCCTGGATCAGTAAACAGTCCTCCATAAAAAATGTGCTGCACACATCTGAATATTTGTGTTAAACTGTTCTGGACCTGAGTGTCTTGAACCGGGCCCTTCACTGGTTACCGGTCAAGATGTTGACGCAGGAACGCATCTTGGGGTGCATCCGTCCCCGAGATTGGTTCGCAGCGATCGACCTGAAGACGCGTACTTCATGTGTCTATCCTTCCGCGCCACAGACCATTTCTGCGGTTCGTGTTCGAAAGACTAGCTTATCAGTACGAGGTCCTGCCCTCCGGCTGTCCCTGTTGCCCCGTGTCTTCAAGTAAGTTACAGCGGTACCCCTCGTTCCCTTGAGAGAACAGAGCATTCACATTCTCAACTACCCCGACGACTGGCTCATACTCTCGCCAGTCTCAGGATTAATAGTGCGAACACAGGGATTTGGTGCTCTCACAGCTCTGCCTGTTGGGCCTTCGGGTCAACTGGAAAAGAGCAAACTCTCCCCGACACATAGGATCTCTTTTCTCGGTATTGAGTTGGACTCGGTCGAACAGACAGCACGCCTCATGCAGGAACGTGCTCAGTCTGTGTTGAACTGCTTGAATACGTTCAAGGGCAGGACAGTGGTTCCACTGATACTTTTTCAGAGGCTCCTTGGGCATATGGCAGCTATGGTGGCAGTCACGCCACTGGGGCTGCTTCATATGAGAACGCTCCAGCACTGGCTTCATGGCCGAGTCCCATGGTGGGCGTGGCAACGCGGCACTCACCAGATCCAAGTTACACCGGCCTGTCACCAAACCTTCACGTCCCTTGGTCAGACTTTGCATTTCTCTCCTCCGGTAGGAGTGCCCTTAGAAAGGTCTTCAGAATACTGTGGTTTACGCGGCGACCACGCGTACATCAAACCGACCAAGGTGGTCTGCGCTCACCCGTCGCATGTTCGCAACTCTCCAACCACCTCCTCCTCTGGATCAAAGCATCTAAGTCAGCGTCGTGCTATTCACCTCCTATGTGCTGTCGACTGGGCAGCCTACGAGAATTCTCGAGCGCACTCCCGGGAATGGAGACTCAATCCCCAAACAATCCAGCTGATTTTTAGAAATTTCGGATCCACTCAGGTAGACCTGTTTGCCTCTCCCGAAACCTCTCACTGCCAGTTGTTCTACACCCTGACTGCGGCAAACAACTCCGCATGACCGCAATCTGGGCACACAGCTGCGAGGGGCCTGCGCAAGTATGCGTTTCTCCCAGTGAGCCTTCTTGCACAGACTCTGTGCAAGGTCAGGGAGGATGAGGATTAGGTCCTGCTGGTGGCCTATTGGCCTTCCTGGACCTGGTTCCCAGAACTAATGCTCCTCGCGCCAGCCCCTCCTTGGCCGATTCCTCTGAGGAATGATTTACTGACTCAGAGACGGGGCACTCTTTGGCACCCGTGTCCAGACCTCTGAAAATTTCATGTCCGGTCCCTGGATGGGACGTGGAGTTTCTGAGTGGCCTACCCCAAGAGGTATTTGACACCATCACTTCAGCGAGAGCACCATCTATGAGACACGCTTACGCTCTGAAGTGGAACCTGTTTGTTGAGTGGTGTTCTTCTCGCCGAGAAGGCCCCTGAAGATGCCCGATCGTAGTTGTGTTGTCCTTTTTGCAGCAAGGGTTGGAGCTAAGGCTGTCTCCCTCCACCCTCAAAGTCTATGTCGCTGTGATTGCTGCTAACCATGACCCTGTGGAAGGGAAGTCGGTAGGGAACATGACCTGATCATCAGGTTCCTTAAGGGGCGAAAAGGTAAATCCTCTACGGCCCCCCTCTATACCCTCTTAGGACCTGACTCTAGTGCTCACAGCACTAAAGCAGGGCCCATTTGAACCTTTGCAGACGGTTGAGCTGAAGTTTCTGTCAATGAAAACTCTGCTCCTGATTGCATTGGCCCCCGCCCCATTGTAAGTGGTTTATATTACATTTGAAATATGGATATTTTTTTTACAAAAACTCATGGATTCACTACAGGATGCCTTTATTCACCCCCGGAGCCGTGTGAGGCCCCCCAAGAACGTTTTATTATTGATGCGTCGCTTATTTGACGACTTGTGGACTGTGCAACTGCAACACCCGCTGACTGCAATGATAACACTTGGAATAGCCAGGACTATTTTTGATATACAGTGGGGAAAAAAAGTATTTAGTCAGGATCCACGCCAAGTTGTGCAAGTTCTCCCACTTAAAAATGAGAGAGGCCTGTAATTTTCATCATTGGTATACCTCAACTATGAGAGACAAATGAGAAAAAAAAATCCAGAAAATCACATTGTAGGATTTTTAAAGAATTTTTTTTGCAAATTATGGTGGAAAATAAGTCTTTGGTCAATAACAAAATTTCATCTCAATACTTTGTTATATACCCTTTGTTTGGCAATGACAGAGGTCAAACGTTTTCTGTATGTCTTCACAAGGTTTTCACACACTGTGCTGGTATTTTGTCCCCATTCCTCATGCAGATCTCCTCTAGAGCAGTAATGTTTTTGGGGCTGTCGCTGAGCAACACGGATTTTCAATTCCCTCCAAAGATTTTTTTATGGGGTTGAGATCTGGAGACTGGCTTGGCCACTCCAGGACCTTGAAATGCTTTTTACGAAGCCACTCCTTCGTTGCCCGTGTGGTGTGTTTGGGATCGTTGTCATGCTGAAAGACCCAGCCATGTTTTATCTTCAATGCCCTTGCTGATGAAAGGAGGTTTTCACTCAAAATCTCACGATACTTGGCCCCATTCATTCTTTCGTTTACACAGATCAGTCGTCCTGGTCCCTTTTGCAGAAAAACAGCCCCAAAGCATGATGTTTCACCCACCCCCATGCTTCACGTAGGTATGGTGTTCTTTGGATGCAACTGCATTCTTTCTCCTCCAAACACGACAAGTTGAGTTTTTACCAAAAAGTTCTATTTTGGTTTCATCTGATCTTCTGGATCATCCAAATGCTCTCTAGCAAACTTCAGACGGGCCTGGACATGTTGGCTTAAGCAGGGGGACACGTCTGGAATTGCAGGATTTGAGTCCCTGGCGGCGCATTGTGTTACTGATGGTAGCCTTTGTTATTTTGGTCCCAGCTCTCTGCAGGTCATTCACTAGGTCCCACCGTGTGGTTCTGGGATTTTTGCTCACTGTTCTTGTGATCATTTTGACCCCACGGGGTGAGATCGTGCGTGGAGCCCCAGATCGAGGGAGATTATCAGTGGTCTTGTATGTCTTCCATTTTCTAATAATTGCTCCCACAGTTGATTTCTTCACACCAAGCTGCTTACCTATTGCAGATTCAGTCTTCCCAGCCTGGTGCAGGTCTACAATTTTGTTTCTGGTGTCCTTTGACAGCTCTTTGGTCTTGGCCATGGTGGAGTTTGGAGTTTGACTGTTTGAGGTTGTGGACAGGTGTATTTTATTTTGATAACGAGTTCAAACAGATGCCATTTAATACAGGTAACGAGTGGAGGACATAGGAGCCTCTTAAAGAAGTTGTTACATGTCTGTGAGAGCCAGAAATCTTGCTTGTTTGTAGGTGACCAAATACTTATTTTACCGAGGAATTTACCAATTAATTCTTTAAAAATCCTACAATGTGATTTTCTGGATTTTTTTTTCTCATTTTGTCTCTCATAGTTGAGGTATACCTATGATGAAATTACAGGCCTCTCTCATCTTTTTAAGTGGGAGAACTTGCACAATTGGTGGCTGACTAAATACTTTTTTGCCCCACTGTAACTCCGACTGGATTCGTCTGAAAAAAAAAAGTCATATACACCTAGAATGGCTTCAGGGTGAGTAAATCATGTGGTAATTTAAATTTTTGGGTGAAGAACTCGTTAAAACTCCTCATTTTAGCTGTCAAAGTACTGTACAGTTTTTCAAATTTTTGTGTGTGTGTGGGTTTTCCTTTCTTAACCTACACACCTCTAAACAGGCTCATCTCTCCAACTCTGACGGCCTATTAGAGCAGAAATAATTTAGAGGCTTTAGCGAATCATGTTTACTTTTTACCTGAAATACCAAATTAGATAATGTTCCCCTCTTTTTCCTCTCGTACTAACTACAGCAGTGTTTATCAATAAGCGTGGGCAGAAGATTTTTCAAGTGTGTGTGTGTGTGGCCATGACACTGGATTTAGTGAGTCATCCCCCCATGGGTCCTCAGGTCCCTTTCTCAATAGGGCCTGGTTAGTAGTTTGGTTTTAAATGTGTTAAAGAGCAGTGGGGTAATGGACACAACCATTGGGGCAAATAAGTATTTGATACATTGCTGATTTTTCAAGTTTTCCCACTTAAAAAGAATGGAGAGATCTGTAATTTTCATCGTAGGTACATCTCAACTGTGAGAGACCGAATCAAAAAAAAATCCAGAATATAACATTGTATGATTTTTTAATAATTATTTTCCATTTTATTGCATGAAATAAGTATTTGATCCCCTACCAACCAGCAAGAATTCTTGCTCTCACAGACCTGTTAGTTTGTCTTTAAGAAGCCCTCCTATCCTCCACTCATTACCTGTATTAATTGCACCTGTTTGAACTTGTTACCTGTATAAAAGACACCGGTCCACACACTCAATCAATCAGACTCCAACCTCTCCACTATGGGCAAGACCAAAGAGCTGTCTAAGGACACCAGGGACAAAATTTTAGACCTGCACAAGGCTGGGATGGGCTACAGGACAATAGGCAAACAGCTTGGTGAGAAGGCAACAATTGTTGGCGCAATTATTCGAAAATGGAAGAAATTCAAGATGACTGTCAATCTCCCTCGGACTGGGGCTCCATGCAAGATCTCACCCAGTGGAGTTCCATGATCCTGAGAAAGGTTGAGGGAATCAGCCTAGAACTATCTACCCTGGGAGGACCGTCAATGACCGAAGAGAGCTGGGACGCACAGTCTCAACGGTTACCATTAGCAACACACTACACCGTCATGGATTAAAATACTGCAGCGTGGGCAAGGTCCCCCTGCCCAAGCCAGCACATGTCCAGGCCCGTCTGAAGTTTGCCAAAGACCATCTGGATGATCCAGAGGAGGCATGGGAGAAGGTCATGTGGTCAGAGGAGACCAAAATAGAAGTTTTTGGTATAAACTCCACTCGACGTGTTTGGAGGAAGAAGAAGAATGAGTATAATCCCAAGAACACCATCCCAACCGTGAAGCATGGGGGTGGAAACATCATGGTTTGGGGGTGCTTTTCTGCAAAGGGGACAGGACGACTGCACCATATTGAGGGGAGGATGGATGGGGCCATGTATTGCGAGATTTTGGGCAACAACCTCCTTCCCTCAGTAAGAGCATTGAAGATGGGTCATGGCTGGGTCTTCCAGCATGACAATGACCCCAAACACACAGCCAGGGCAACTAAGGAGCGGCTCCGTAAGAAGCATTTCAAGGTCCTGGAGTGGCCTAGCCAGTCTCCAGACCTGAACCCAATAGAAAATCTATGGAGGGAGCTGAAACTCCATGTTGCCCAGCGACAGCCCCAAAACCTGAAAGATCTGGAGAACACCTGTATGGAGGAGTGGGCCAAAATCCCTGCTGCAGTGTCTGCAAACCTGGTCAAGAACTACAGGAAGCGTCTGACCTCTGTAATTGTAAACAAAGGTTTCTGTACCAAATATTAAGTTCTATTTTTCTATTGTATCAAATGCTTATTTCATGCAATAAAATGGAAATTATTATTAAAAAATCATACAATGTTATTTTCTGGATTTTTTTTTTGATTCGGTCTCTCACAGTTGAGGTGTACCTACGATGAAAATTACAGATCTCTCCATTCTTTGTAAGTGGGAAAACTTGAAAAATCGGCAGTGTATCAAATACTTATTTGCCCCACTGTATATACAAAAATGTCTTGTCAGGTTATAGATCCACAATGCATTGGGAGCAGACAGACGTGAGAGCTAAACCAAAACTAAATTTTGCACATTATAACCAATAAAGCAGACTACACTGGGAGATTTTGTTGCTTCAGACACCCCATTTCTATTTTTGGCGTGATGCAGAACTGTTCCAGGTACATTATTTACTTCAGCTTCCATTTGCGATTAATTTTATTTGTTATATAATTCAAAAACGTCTCACTGTTACATCAAATCTAGCTTGTGATGTGTTTCTAGTCTACTAATTTGTATTTAAATAACAAATAAATACAAATACATATACATATAATTTATACATATTACATTACCATACAACCAAAATTCAGTTATTACAAATGATCTAGACCATCATATCTAAGCGGTAATAAATTAAATTTTTAATAGTCAAATTTTACCCCAATATGTGTGGCAACTTTTCCACATATGCATTTATGAATACATTTCTATTCCATGTCTCTAGTTTAATTTAAATGATCTTTTCATTCTGCAATTGTAGCAATACCAATATTTAGACACCATTTTTAAAGAAGGATGCCAATTAAAGAAGAATTTAAACCTATTTTACTGTTGCTGAAGTTGCCGTTTATTGGTCCGTGTTAGTGAACATTCTGACATGACATGCATCACTGGTCGCTTTGAGTGTAGACAAGTGTAGGACTTTGTGATAGAGCAGCTAAGTTGTCCAGAGGGAAAGGAATTTCCTTTGTTCGCTTTTGCCAAATCCAAATGTATGATACAGCATACTGTTTAAAAATGCAAATTAACTGCTATAAGTTTCTCAGCAAAATCAATGTATATTATTTTCATTACATCTCCTATACTATATCAATTTAAACCCTGCAGCCCTGAGTGTCAGAACAGAGATGGATGGAGAGAGAGGAAGAGATTTAGAGCAACGGAAAGAGAGAGAGGCATCTCTCTTCCCCAGAATTTATTCCGCAATTTATTTTTGTCACAGCTTTGCAAAATAAATCGTAATTCTTCAAGCGACTGGCAATTTTTTTCCCCCTGGAAGCTTTGATGGGTTGTTAAGGTGGGCTTGACTGAGGCAATAATTGCCTGTTTGTAGTGGCACAGTAGCATGGCACTCTGAAATGGGAGTGAATTCTGGCCTCACTGCTCCTCTCTAACCACACAAACCAAGCTTTACCACAACACAAAGGTTTACCCGGACATCTCCTACAGGACATTTTGAACAATCTTCTAGGTGCAAAAGACAGAATGTGACACAAAATACTGCTGTACAAAGGCAAAATGCAGAAATTACACATTGAGTTGTGACAAAGAAGGGTCTCTTACACCAGTGGATTTCTAGAAAGGGTCTGGGGGCCCCAAGGGGTTGTGGTGAGGGGATGTGTGAAGCAAAAAAAAAAGAGATTAAAAATTTTAACAAGTTGGCCGTAGGTCCTTGAAAATTCGTAAAATGTCTTAAATAAAGTTTTCCAAATAAAAGGCCATAAAGTAATACATTTTCTTAAATTCATATTCGATGGGTCTTAAAGGTTTAGTTCACCCAAAAATGAAAATTCTGAATAATTCTGTCATTACTTACTCACCCTCATGTCGTTGCAAACCCGTAAGACGTTCTTTCATCTTAGGAGTACAAATTAAGATATTTTTAATTAAATCTGAGAGCTTTCTGACCCTCCATGGACAGCAATGCAAATGGAATGTTCCCAGGCCCAGAAAGCTAGTAAGGACATCATTAAAATAGTCTGCAATTTTACGAAGCTACGAGAATACATTTTGTGCGCAAAGAATACAAGAATAATGACTTTATTCAACAATTATTCTCCTCTGCGTTACCGTCCACCGCCATTCATGAGAGTACCATTACACATGTATATAATAAATTCTTACATTTCATATAAGGTGGTATTAAATAGGTCTTACCTTGTTTTTATCTGTAGACACCCTGTTTAAGATTTATTTAAGAGCATTGGCATCACAAAAAGCATCATTTGATTTTGGCATCACAAAAAGTTTGAAAACCCATTTTTTAGAATATGATCTGTCCTGACTCCTGACAAATGGGTTTGGTATAGCTATGCCGACATTTTGAAAGAAAAAAGAAGGGGGAAAAAACAGTGTGAAAATGTATATAAAGGTCCTTTAAACACCCCTTTTTTTGGCATGTTTAGTACAGTAAAGACTTTTACATTGTTACAAAAAAAAATCTGTTATAAATAAATGCTGTTCTTTGAATGTTCTATTCAACAAAGAATCTTGAAAAAAAGTATCACAGGTTCCAAAAAAATATTATGCCACACACCTTTTCAAACCTTGATATCATAGGATTCGTTTTTCTAAAATAATTTTAAAAACCTTACTGACCCCAAACTTTTGATCATTCATGAAGTATGTGTAGTAATATTTTAATATGAAGTGCATACTAAGAACATACTATATTTGCTTTTCACATACTATAAAGTACAGAAGTAGGCATGTTCAGCCATTTCAGGTCTTGGAACATCTACTAATAAGCTGTAATATAAATTGAGGTGTGCTCAATATGGGAGACATTCTCCAGAATTGAGGACCACTGACCATAGAGTCTAATTAGATGCACAACCTTTGATGAGCAGCTATGTTTAACTTTGTGCATTTATGTTTAGTTGACATTTATTGTTTGCATTTAGCCTAATTTTTTCCCCCTTGTGCTTTGTTAGAACAGATGTGACC